>JAVTVY010047914.1:0-22243 GCA_036873755.1 Hanleya hanleyi
CTGGTAGCTTTTGAAAAGTGCTTCAAAGTTGGCATCTCAAGACCGTCCGATTTCAGAAATGAAATCCGCATCGTTTATCTGCCCTTGTTTGACGTTCGTTTGTGACGTCACATCAGACCATCTGGCCGGGCGTCAATACTTGTAACGTTCAGTCACCGGGCGGCTGGTCTGACGTGACGTCACAATCAAGGAAAGATAAGCGATGACATTTTGCAAATCTGAATTCAGCTGTGCTAGGGGTACTAACTTTTAAAAAGATTCTAGCAGACAAGATAATTCAAATTAAACCAAGTGAAGTAGATAGACTGTTATTTCTATCATTATTCAACCTATATAAAATGTGAAAAAGAGAATCTAAAAACCTTTGCATTTCACCTTTAATCAATTTTTTTCACTGAATGCGGTCATAGTGGTGGTCTTTCAGGTGACCCGTTCCGTTATTTTATTCAGCACAGAGAGATTGAAATCTTTTCATATTTGCCGAGCAAAAATTTCTGAAATGTATTTCCTCATGTCAGTTTGATTCATTACAGGGCATTGATGAAAGTTTTCATGAGAAAAAGTCATGGAAATATAGGAGGTTTTGAGTAAAATATAGGAAAATATAGGAATGACTCGAAAATATAGGAAATATAGGAGGCACTTGAAGGCCTGTAAAGTAGAAATTATCCACTCCAGTATCAACAGAACCAGAGAGAGAGAGAGAGAATTAAGGTTTAACATAATAGCCCAGGTGCTAGATTGTCAGTATTAAAAAACATGAGATTGATCTAATCAAAACCCCTCGGCTTTCCCCAAGTGATTGTGACCCATGTGTAGTGTGAATTGGGGAAGAGATAGTTCTATGTGGGATGATCAAGATATACCGGTAGTTGGTTACATTCAGGCATATAGGACAGAAATAGAAAAATTATATATCTGTAAAGGGGCATAACTCTGTAAAATATGGGTCAAGGGGAGCCAATTTCGATAGGCGTCTGACTTAGCACTCTGTAAAATAAGAACCGAGACGAATAAGCTGTACCGAACATGGATCTGCAGATTTAACTTGTACATTCAGCTACAGATAACAAAATTGGAGATTATTACATCTGAAACGGGCATAACTCCATAAGCTGAGGAGAGAAATCCTTCGTTGGCTTGTAGAATACAACAATATAAATAAGTTTCCAAAATATAGTAGCTATACCAAACACAGTTCTGCAGATATAGTTAATTAATATATCAGTAAAGGGGCATAACTCGTTAAAGTATGGGCCACTGTCGATAGGCGTCTGACTTAGCACTACTGTAAAATAAGAACCGAGACGAATAAGCTGTACTGAACACGGATCTGCAGATATAACTTGTACATTCAACTACAGCTAACAAAATCGAAGATTATTACATCCGAAAGGGGCATAACTCCATAAGCCGAGGCGAGTAATCCTTTGTTGGCTTGTAGAATACAACAATATAAATAAGTTTCTAAAATATAGTAGCTATACCAAACACAGTTCTGCAGATATAGTTGGTTATATTCAGGCATATAGGACAGAAATAGAAATTAATATATCTGTAAAGGGGCAGAACTCTGTAAAATATGGGCCGAGGGAAGCCACTTTCAATAGGCATCTGACTTAGCACTAGATAAATAAGTGTTGAAAATTTGGTGGTTGTATCTCAAGCGGTTTTGCCTAAAATGCGTTAACGGACGGACGGACGGACGGACGTACATGGCAACGACAATACCCTGAGGCCAAAATGGCCGAGGGGTAAAAATGAATGTGAACATTGGAGTGGTATCTTTTACAAGTAAAAATTTTATGCGCTGATCTCTCATAATCAACTGAGTAGAAACATAACAGACTGTGTCACATCAGGGGAGATAATTCACCACTGTTTGAAGTGTAAAAAAATAATGGTCTTACCGGGCACATGATATTTGGTGTATTGCAAAGCTTGACTCTGACCAAATTTCTCAGAAACCTGGAAAACCGGCCGCTGAATCAGGATAAACTTGTTGTTCCCAATGTCTAATTTCTTCTGTGTGAAAGTGAATGTCCCCAGGCCATTGATTGTGACCCCCTGCAAGAGAATGGAGAAGATTTATTAGAGGAATAACACAAGTGAGCGAGTGAATAGGATTTAATGTCGCTTTTAACAATATTTCAGTCATATCACGATGAACCAACTAAGCACCACTCAGCCAAGTTGCATCAGACACCTGCCATTCACCCTATATAAAACTGAGGAGAGCAGAAGACTCAGACAGGACGTTTACGTTGGTGCAACAATAAAGACAAGTGCAATTACAATGCTAGAAACCACATTATCAAGTTCCTTTTGCTTCTCAACAAAGTGTATTGAAGCAACAGGAATAACACAAACATCTGTTATGTGTCACACTATGGCACCACCTTCCAGTTGGTGGACATCCCGGATGCGAATCCGAGGAGGGGAGGAAGGGAGCAATGGTCTAGAATACTAGCATGTGAAAGCACCGTAACACAGAACTCGTTTTAGTCGTTCCACTGCAGTAATCATGACTTCACATAAATGTCTAGAATGGATGAATATCTAATTTGCGTACATACTATAACATTGGTCACACATATATTTATCTTACTCTCAGAGTCATCTCACACTGAAGGCAACTTTATTGAAAAGAACCAAAATTTGCAATGTATCTACATATACATGTAATTTGTGTAGTCATAATCCAAAATTTGATGAAATCTATCTTCACCAGATCGCAAATAGTCGCAAAACAAAAATGACGATGCATGTTATCGACATCAAGCAGCGCTGGCAGTCGAGCCTGCAACAAAGTGACATGCGGGACCCTTCACCGACTTCAAGACACCATGGCCAGCATAATTGCCCAGATCACAAGCTACATATATATCTAAAGGGTGTGCCACATTTCTCAGATAAATGATTTTTGGCAAAATATATTAGACATAATAATTTTTCTCTTAGTAGACTGCAATTTCACCCAATACATCTAGACACAAGTTCTTCATTTTGATTCTAGAATTTCATGATGATTCATGCAGATTCAAAGAAAGTTGCGATGTTATTTTTGAGGCACAATGTCGGGCTTGTAACGTTATTCAATACGGACTGGCCATTATGATATTGTGAAATTACCATGCAGATTGCATGTCAATTGCACTTACATGTATGCTGTGAGAAAATGTTTACTGTGATTTATCACCTGGAATCATCTTTCTGCCAGATTGGAGACATATAGACAGCAACGTGTGAAAGTTATGCTTACCTTCTGCTGGGACATTTGTTTTTCGATAAACGCAGAAACATTATCCCAGACACTGGCAACATCTGAAAAAAGAAAAACAAGTTGATGATTCATCACTCACATTCATCTACCTACATGCTCTTTTTTTCTTTCTGAAGGCTGTTTCAGTTCACTGACAGATCTGATGTCATGTCCAGCCCTCACAAACAACCTCAGCAACTGAAAAATGCCGTCTCTAATGCTGATGCAAAATGACTTTACCACAGCAATTTCTTTGCCAAGGTAGTCAAGAAAAAAATTCACATGACATGGCTGACAAGATAAAAACGCTGAGGTAAAATTGATTTTATTATGCTGCCTCAGCAATTTTATGCCGAGGTTAATTCCTTATTCGCAGGGGCTGCATGCCATTAAGTGGGTTCATCTTTACAAGCCAGTACATGTAACAAGAAGTATATGAAGCTACCTAGCTGCCATGAATAATTCAACCACAACTTTAACCCTAGAAGTATTCTCACTTTGCAATATTTCATTGTGCAAAGTTTCTTTCCATTCTCTCATTTGCAACTGAAGATCTACGAGAGCAGCAAATAACTAGTCCAACTTTTTGGTGAAAATGATGGCACTGACTAGTTTCAGGAAAGAAATTATCTTGATCAGTGACTTGAAAAATTCCAAGATATGTCAGGAGATAGTGGGAGATGGGGACAATTTTTTAATGTGCGAGATAGAAATCAAATGCATGCACCTTCCTGCAGGAATAACATGAGACTATGTTCCATTGATAATCTATAATGATTACGATTTCCGTGTGGGCCAAAATAGTATCTCTATGTTGATGTACCACTGTTGCAAATGTTTCCAGTTAAAAGCAAGCTGTGCATAAAATATCAATGTTCTAGGAAAATGTCAAAGACCTGACAATTTTTTCCCTGGTCACTGGATTGTAGTGTGTAAGCCAGGGAGGGTGTACTTTCCAATTCCCCATTTTCCACTTTGACAAGAGAACTCCCGATGATCGCTCCAGCGCATCGACGGGTGCATTGATGAACAACCAAGTGTAAGTTTGTGGTTTGTATTTTCTCCCTCTCCAGCTTATATTTACGGCTTTGGGCAGATTTTTAAATAGTTGTAAATATGGCAAATATACATCAAATTATCCCACCATTCCAAGAAAGGGCCATTAGCTAGACTTACATTGATGACAATTTTGGTAATTTGAAGTCAAAAGTAGTCCAGTTATCACTGATTCAGAATATTTCCACACTGTGGCACAGGTTAAATTGCGGAAAATATGAACCACAAATTGGAGCCGCCATGGGTCCCTCGTCAAGGCACGTGTCGATGCACTTGCTTTGTTTAAGGATTAATGTGGAAAACGCAGATTTGCACATCATAAACCTGTCAGATTTAACATGACAGAGACAGAAAATGCAGTGCCTGTTTGATTAAAGTAGAAATTTGCACACCAGATCTCCCAATTCTGACTAAAACCCTGGTGGATTGTGATGCTTTGGCATTAAGGAGATATCCATATCCACTGTACATTCCCAGATTGGAGTGATGATTTGAGTAGTGTTAGCCATCACAGGCTATAGGGCAAGAATGTCATTAGAAGGCAGTACGTGTAGGTGTACCTTTTTGGCCCCTACTACATGTACATGTATGACCAAAAAGGTCCAAAACAGCCGCCTATACTTTCCATGCAGTTTCTATACTTGAAGTTGAAACACAAAATGTCATTTCTTGTGACTGCCTACTTCCATGGCTTCCATATCTGCTTCACAATATACATGTAGTGTCCTTGCAGGAGAAGACATAATGTGTTTCAGGGTGGTGGTCTTCTCCACACAAGTTCTCGCAGAACAGGTTTATCATGGCCTGAGATTGCACACAGTTATCTTGTTCTCTAATGTTTTGGCAAATTCGAAAATCTTTGGGGATGAAGTCTGTCTCAGCTCAGAATTGCTCAGTGTTACAAAATATACTGATCAATATGGTTTATGAACATGATGGAAGGGAATGGACTATTGACTGTCCCCATACTCTTCACTGATAATCATTTCCAGTTTCGAGTTTCCCCATACTGGAAATTGACATGGCACGATAGAGGCCGCTTTGAGAAGGATCAATTGGTCATGGGTATCTGAGAACCGACAGACAGTGATCAATAGTAGAATGCCTGTTCGGGCCCTATCGGCTTTTCCCCAACAATGAAATTGATCTCGTTGATGCCACAGTGATGAAACTTTAAATAAAATCATCTGCCTCAGACTCATTATCCTCCGGTGTAACTTTGCATAGTTGAGAGTGTCTTTCATTGATCAATGGAAATATTGATGTTCCGAGATTGATCTCTCTAGCCTGGAAAGGCACTAAACGACATCATTGCCCACATGATGATGAGCCACATCAGGCAGTGCTTAACATCGGCAATTCCATAAAATAAACGTGAAATATGTATCATGGTGGCTCTGAAAATACTGAAAAACCAAACAACTTCGAAGATGTTATTGTCCCAAAGCTCTTCATCTTCAAACAATGGAATCGCCTGTAAAATTCTATGAATAAAAGTAGGTGAGTGTGAGTGAGTGAATATGATTTAACATCGCTTTCAACAATATTTCAGTCATAGTACGACGTCGACTTTTGGCTCATATTCTTTTTCACACCAGGAAACCCCATTGGTAGGGTCCTATTTCTTTTATATACATGTGACCTGACGCGTGGGGTTCTATTCTTTTTTTCACACCCGGAAATACCACAGGTTCCCTAAGTTAGTTGCCTCTTATGACAAGCTCTCTGAGGGGCTGAGGCCTATTGTTACCATGACATGGAGTGTGCACGACAACCCAGGTCAGTTCCAAGGATCCCCATGGGGCATGAATATAATGGTACATCACTGTCATGACGCTACTTCAGTGTAACAATGCATGGGCAATGAAGTATGAATGCGCCTTTTGTGGCCATGGACACAAACGACAAATCAACAAAATTTCACCTTCAATTATTTCATTTCTATGATTAAAATGGAGAAAATGTGACTTACTTTAAGTTTTGTCGGGGAATCAAAGTTTTCAGGAAATGAAACGAGTAAAAAATATCCAAATCTAATTCAATGGGGGGGCTTGCACAATACAACGTAGCCAATAAATGGCCCCGATTTTCACTTTTCTTTTGCCATTTCATGTCTTTCTGATCCATCTAACCACTCATTGTCCAGAGGTGGTACTACTAGTGTCTCTATTGTGCAAGTCCCCCATTATCACAGGAACTGTGGTCTTGATTTGGCTACAAAAAAATTGTGTGTTGACATCACACGACTTCAAATCATTGGGAATTAGAACAGATTGGTGCTCCCTCCTACTGGGGTAGCAGATGCACATTATTTTTCCAATTTACACACCCTTGTTGGATCTGGTTATTAAAATGTAATCCAAGGTCTCTGTAATTTTTCAGAAAATTTATTTATTTTCAGTGCAGCCATGATCGCGTGCTGCAAGACCAGATCCATGTGCAGAGGCCAAGCCTGGAAATAAGCACCTGTCATAACTACTTGTCACCCCTATTTTGGGAAATGTTCTGCACCATGACCTTTTTACCTTTGTAAATGGAGATTCAAGCTGGAGTAGTTCATCATGATCTGCAGGGGTGTTTTAAAATTTGGCAGGTACCTATTTCCAGCCATGAGAGGCTCACTTTTATTTACTGCTTGATACACTTCTGGCAGGAAAATTAGACAAGACGTTGATCCTAATTAGCAGATTTCTTCGGGATGGATGGATTTACTTGGGCACTCCATCGTGGTTCGATGGGCACTGGACATGCAGCACATGCCATGCAACCCGTTCCCCCACACCTTCCTACACATGGTCTGTCGTACCAGTGTCACATAGACACTGACAACCTCCCCTTTATTGTCCGTGACTAATCTACTCTATCTCGCCCGCCATAAACTCTGGCTCATGTCGTCAACTTGATACTATTCACCTCCCACATTCATATCGGCCGCAATTACAACATCAATGGATACAGAGAGCAAGCCCACGAATAAACCCATATGCCCACAATTTTCTTTTTTCATATCATACAGATTTCTCCCTCAACCTATGTATGGGAAATTTCATTTTGAATGGTGAAGATGTTTGAATGTAGACCGATAAAACATAAAACATAAAAATGCTCATAAAACTTTATCTTTGAACAGTAGTATTCAAGTTGTACATAATTAAAGCAAGTGCTATCCGTTTATTTTCAAACGAATTTATTTTTATAGCCTATATTTTGCTGATCATTGTCAGACCGAATTTATAAAACACACACATAGGATTCCTCAACGAACTAAAACACAAATTTCCACAACAACAACAACAAATTAAAATTCTTGGCCTCACCGTCCTCTGATATTGACTGGTTTATGGTCGAAAATCTGTTTTTCTTGGCCTCAGCCAGGATTCCCTGCATCACCTCTGACATCCTTCTTCGCTTCTATGACGGCTACAATTGTAAATGTGCTCAACTTTCACACCATTTCTGCAGAATTTTGTCCCATTGCTGGGCCTGTCACAAAAACTTTCACCGCCATAGGTTACAGCACGCTACGCCGTCGTCAAGGAGATATCCGACTCCCATTGGTCATTAATCTTGTGACGTCAGCAACTATGCAAAATTACCTCCTTTAGGGTTTTTGTGCGATAAATGTGCATTATAAACGCGATTATGTGCGGTTCGTTCAGCCTTCGTCATTTCACAGTGGTATCAGATGCCCGTTTTAATTACTATAATTATGATAACTGATATTGCTCCCTGAAAGTAACAGAAAATATCTACAAACAATAAAACAAACTAGGAGAAGGACGTCAAGGGAGGTCACTCTAATATTATCCTCGAACACGTGGGGTGAAATGCTGGAGCAGAAAGCTTATGAATTTCACTTGTAATTCATTTATTCTTCAGCAGAATGGTGCTACAAAGAATAGTGTAAGTTAGGTTTATTCGGAAATTAGGTACTGACCTAGAACCTTCCATAATTATGATTCATAACAATGTATGACATTTTGTCCTGTTGTTTTTTCTACGCTACGCTCTCGCTATTATCGAGGGTCCATTTGTCGTTTTAAACATAGGCGGAAGAACATTAACAGAAATTGTCCCATTCTCTTAATCCAATGCCATCAATCCGTAGCTGTATAAAAGAACCCTATTTATTTTGAGATCATTGGTCAATTGGATAAAAAAAAACCCCTGCAAAAAATGAAAAAAAAATAAAAAAAAATCTCCGCTCCAGATTATTCTGTTAGACGGGGGTATCCCAGCAGCCTTTGCGGCGCTCCCTGACAACAACCGCGTGGGCTAAAGCAAGGCATAGCGACGTATTCACTTAGCCCAGGCAGACCGCGCTTCTCGCCGTTAAATCGTATTTCCTCGACGTTTGCGGCTGGTAATCATTTGGAATCGATAATATATTATTAATAAAGTAACATTTAGCAGCTGAAAGGATCAATTGTGTGGTAAAGACTCCAGGAAAGGGTAATAAACAGCTCTAAATAACCCACAACAGTGATGTACAGGGCGCTAACCCAGCCGTTAAAATCCTGGGGTTAACACAGCGGCAACACCGTCATTGTCGGCATATAGCACGGATAATCTGTTTTAATTTCCCCCCATAAAGCTGTTAATTATCCATATTCAATTAAAACAAGTATATATCTGCGTTATTTACCATTTCCTGATCATTAAGTCAATCATTAAATCTGGATAATTAACAGCTTTATAAAAGCAGAAGAACACAGACTATCCATAACGGTGAAGGAATTTTGCTACAAGTATATATCTGCGTTATTTACCATTTCATGATCAATAAGTCAATCATTTAATAAGTCTGTAACGAATATTGGTATCCCCTAAACGTTAAATCAGGACTAAGCACAAGCCCGAACCAAAGCGCAAGTCTGGAACGGAGTGTGCACGCCAACCTGGAAATGGACGGAAATCGGGGTCTACATGATGCCACAACGCTCAGCATAATTACGGTGTACGACAGATATATGACTGAATGAACTTACCGTCCAGTAATTATATGCATCCTGGCCTGTGATATCAACGGAGAAGGCTATCTAATGTTCCCGTTAACAAAGAAAACTGTGCAAACTGTATACAGCGATATAATTAGCGGTAACGAAAGTGAAACTAGAAGTCGGGAATTCCCCACAAGGTCTGCTCTGTGATAACGGTTGGAGTTATCGTTCCTAAACTGTACAATGGTGTGAGTTGTCTTTAACTGGATAGTGCAGATGGCGCTGCGGGAAAGTGTGAGATTTCATACGGGCAACTAGACATTACATGTACGTGGCCTGATGTGTATAAAAGACGGAGATCAGGCATGGAAATAACTTCGGATCTGAACTGCAACCGGGTAACAGCTACTCTTCTATTGGGCTAATAGACTGAACAGTGTATTGCATGCGGAGATGTGTAATCGATGGACGGTGCCTGTACGAAGAAGAGGGAACATAGGAAGTCCAGTGTCTGTTGTATTAGTGAAGGGTATCGAGCAGCAGTGTGGTCGGCGAATGATGGGATGCGTTGGGGCGACCGGTAATATTCCAAGGGATATGGAATTGGGCTGCTGATACATGGAAGCACTATACCGCACTGGCGATACCTAGGATACAACTGTACCTACCTGATTGGAGTTCGAAGGAAGAAGTCACTCTCACAAGCCAGCTTATGTGTTGGGGGCCCTGAAGTGTTCACGGTTGAGAGGTATAACGCTGTCTGAGAGCGTTCTCACCGTGAAACGGGTGACAGAAGACTGGTACCAACCTGTGAGAGGAAGCATGACGATTTGATGTGATCTGAGACGTTGAAGGAAGTCTATCGGAAGAAGGTCTGTTTTATCGGTCGTCGTGAGTACCTCAGTCTGGGCCGTTTACGGTGCCTATGAGCACGCCACCGAAGCAGCATCTCAAAACTGTTACAGACAGATTCGCTGCCATAGACGTTATATTAGACCACATCATCTAGCCGGATGCATCCCGAGGAGAGGATCCTCGCAAGCCAGACTACGCCTGGATAGAAGTCAGCCAAGATCACGGTTATTAGACTAACCTAGGGTGAGATAATAATCACACAGAAGAAGTGGCAAATGTTGCCGATGCGTACAAACCAGGTGAAGATAGACGTATCCACGGTGGGGACACGAACCTAACTGTATAGTGGAATTCTTACAAGAAGAAGCAGACGTATCCACGGTGGGAAGACGAACCGACCTGTAGAAGGGAATAGGTACCTACAAGGTCAACAGACGTATCCACGGCGGGAAGACGAGTCTATCTCTAGGAAAATACGTACCTGCGAGGGGAAGACGGGCATATCCACGGTGAGAAGACAGGACACATTCAGGGGACTTTCTGGGGGAAGATATACTTACCTTGGAGGGAAGACGATACGGAAGCATCCTCGCAAGACAGGTTACAACTGTGGAAGAACGGACATATCCACGGTGGGAAGACGAACCTCCCTGTAGAGGGGATTTCTCACAAGTAGAAGCAGACGTATCGACGGTGGGAAGACGGAGCAGTCTCTGGGACCATACGTACCTGTAAGGGGAAGACGGTCATATCCACGGTAGGAAGCCACCACGTTTTCTGGGGACGATATACCTACCTTACAGAGAAGAGAGCCGCTATATCCATAGCCTCGCTCCAACAGCCGGGAGAAGGAAGGACGTCGAGCCGCTATCCTTGGCCTCGCTCCAACGACATTCCATACCAAGAGAGGGGCCAGCAGCCAGGCCGCCCCTACGATCACCTACCGTGTGGGAAGGGCCAGCAACCAGGCCGCCCTTTACGCGGCGCATGTATATAATAAACTGTACATATTTACATCTTTACTCACGATCATCCTGTACATTTGACTGAATATTATTGCATATTATTTGACTATATCAGCCTTGGTTGTCTCTACACTCTCCTACTTTCTCGATCCAGACAAGGTGACAGGTCGAAGTGAATCTCCAGTTGGCAAGGACTAGTGCCGGCAGGGACCGTGGCCTGACAGCTTGTACGCTACCATTTAACGAGACTAAGCTCAGCTGCGTCCCGTTCATTGACCGGCCCGGCACACGTTACAAGTCAATCATTGAATATGGATAATTAACAGGATAACCCCTGTTAACCCCAGGATTTTAACGGCTGGGTTAGCGCCCTGTAGATCACTGTTGTGGGTTATTTAGAGCTGTTTATTACCCTTTCCTGGAGTCTTTACCACACAATTGATCCTTTCAGCTGCTAAATGTTACTTTATTAATAATATATTATCGATTCCAAATGATTACCAGCCGCAAACGTCGAGGAAATACGATTTAACGGCGAGAAGCGCGGTCTGCCTGGGCTAAGTGAATACGTCGCTATTGCTTGCCAGGGAGCGCCGCAAAGGCTGCTGGGATACCCCCGTCTAACAGAATGGATTGGATTATGGATTAACGCTAGACCTTCGCCAGCAGAGGCACTTGGGGAATAAAGTGCCTGGGTGTCTTTCAGTGACCGCTATATAAATCCACTCACAGTAGTACATCGCATACACCGCTAGGAAGCTAGCTCACATGGTTAGACTATCACAGCACTTTCAGGATAGTAGTTCGTTCAATTGTAGAACTGTATAAATGTTCACCTCACAGCACGATAGTTCAGCTATAAATGTTGAGTGGTTCCAATTGATTGTATATTAATATGTACTCCTATACGGAGGTGCTCCTATATAGAGGAGGGATCTACCAACTGAACTGAACTGTTTAGGCCTACAGTAATCCCTCCAATAATTGAATCACAGGTTAGTGAAATATCCCACTTTAAAATTTGAGGGGTGAATCTGATCAAGTTTAACAGAAAGCATAAATATCGCAGAAGGAAATGTTTATCTTATCACATATCTGTTTCAATTGTCGCTTCATGCAGAGAAAGTCAAGTTTTCACTGCCAGTGCCTACCTTATCAGTACACTTAGATTAGAACATCGGCACAAAGTAAAAGATCAGTTGTTACAATACAACCTTACACTGATCAAATGCTCCCAGTAATCACCAGTTTACCATAAATTTTCAAAAAGAAATCTTATGCAGGGCTTGCTTTTCTATGGGAATCTAGCACCCCTGCAGAATAGTTCTTGGAAATCCAACAGATTCCTGTAAAATATAAGCAATCTGTATAGACATGATAGCTTTAAATTTCTGTGATTTCCCGCAAAGTTAGATTGCGAGGATCTTTTTGGATTCCCATAAATTTCAATAAAAAAACAAGGCCGGCTATGCTGAGAGGCGGGAAACCCCCTCTCAGGTTCACTCCCTCTGAAGCCCCTCCCCCCAACTTGACAATTTCTCTACAATCTTGCATATACTTGTACTATTTAGTTTAACTTTAAGTTGATTCAATTTTGCTTCAACAGAAAAGCCAAAACTCAGGCAGGGAAGAGGTATTTAGAGCACAGAGCTCCCAAAGTCCACGAGAATGTGAAGACTGCAATGTTGATAAGAGGGGGGAACACTAGCCAAATTGTGACACAGACACTGAAAGAAATTGTAAGTATTTCTTCACTATGATTATCAAATTTACATGATTTAAAACACAGAGATTTGCTGTAGGGAGCATTGGGGCAAAACGCTCGGCACAAATCTGCTCCTAATGTGTCTGACGTGTAAATTTCATGTGTCTTTCAGCATGTTCTGGAGGAAATTGTTTTTGATTGTGAGCAGATTGGAGATGAACTTCAATCAAGCCATACAGCTTGGACAATCAGTTCTCATGATTGAAATTTATTAAAATTGAAAAATGAGAAATTTCCCAAAATATTACAATGTCAAAATTAATAATTTGTCCATCAAAGGTCAAGCCTCAATGATATCTTAATGTAAATATTGAACTTTGCCTATACCCAATTCCAGAGATAATTGAAAATATTACATATTCTTTTGTTGTTGAATAGCTCGGTTGAGTTATATAAACAGTGCAACAAAAGTAAGTCCCCCCCTAAACGATGTTTGATATCTTCCAAGATATTTTCCAGATCCTGATGAATTTTTGCACACACTAGCCCAGTAACCAGCCCCACACGGTATATCAAGGATTAATACGTAGGTGTAGTTGTACGCAAATGAGCATGCGCAAACTGGGAATCGGTCCAATTTTGAAAAGTTCATGAACAGATTAATCCAGACTTTTCAATGTCAAATCGTTATTTCATCACAGAATTCGATCATGTTGACTCCGTATCTCGACGGTCAGTAATCATTAAAATCGCGTGTAACCGCCACGACATTGGATGACATTTCGACAACGTGCTCGCATGATGTTGATGAGGCTTGCGATCCGACGTTGCGGGATGTCTAACCACTCCTCCTGAAGCAGGCGTCTCACGTCATCAAGATTTGACTCCACCCCAACTCGACGATAGACCGATTGTTTCAGCTGATCCCAAAGATGTTCGATGGGATTGAGATCCGGAGAACTGGCGGGCCACTGCATGTGGTTAATGCCTTCAGTTTGGAAGAAGCCATTTACAATCCTTGCCCGATGTGGACGCGCATTGTCGTCCATGAAGACAAATCCATCCCCAACGGCACCTGCGTAGGGCAAAACCTGTGGTCGAAGAACTTCAGTCACGTAGCGATTAGCGTTCAAGTTCCCCTGAATCGGCACCAGATCGGTTTTACCGGTCAAACTAATGCCTGCCCAGACCATTACGCTGCCACCACCAAAGGCCGTTACTGGTTGCACGCAACACTCGGCATGCTGCTCTCCCTGACGACGCCACACACGCCTCCTACTGTCAACGTGACGGAGACAGACACGCGTTTCGTCACTGAAGAGAACATTGCCCCACTGTCGTCTGGTCCACCGAACATGATTTCTTGCCCACTGCAGACGCGCTATCTTATGACGGCGGAGCAGAGAAGCCTTCTTCACCATACGCCTAGCACGCAATCCGACGGTTTTTAGGCGTCTCCTAACTGTTTGAGCACTCACTCTCCTAGCGCCGGCACCAGCATCTGCTCTTATTTGATCTCGGACCTCTCGTGCTGAAATTCAGAATGGGAGTTAAGTGAATTGAGCAGTGAGTGAGTCGTGTTTAACGGAACGAGTTGGATCTGCGCTACATCAGAAAATGGTATTCGATTTTTTTGTGGCACACCGAGGCCCTCATACCTGATAACGTTCTGTTCCTCAGTGTGACGTTAACGATTCGACGGTCTTGTCGTCGTGTGGTCGTCCTGGGCCTTCCACTTTTTGGTAGATCCTTCACATCCCCTGTAGCACGAAACTTTGCTTGCAATTTGCGAATTGCTTTAGGTGTTACCCCCATTCGACGAGCAACCTGTTTTACAGGGGTGTTAGCCTCCAACAGACCAATTGCAACAGCCCTATCCATATTGGATAAACGAGGCATGGTTTACCACAGAACTTCAACTGAATGCCCAAGACTTGTGGGCAGAAATATGGGATATTCAGGTATGAGACCGTTTTTATTGACCATCTCGGACATCAAATTACTTAAAACCCGTTATGTGAAACCGCATGAATTTCTTGTGGTGGTTGACATGTCCTGGATGCCCAACCACACGAATATTTCATGACTGGTTGATCGAATTCTGTGATGAAATAACGATTTGACATTGAAAAGTCTGGATTAATCTGTTCATGAACTTTTCAAAATTGGACCGATTCCCAGTTTGCGCATGCTCATTTGCGTACAACTACACCTACGTATTAATCCTTGAATGATATACCGTGTGGGGCTGGTTACTGGGCTAGTGTGTGCAAAAATTCATCACGATCTGGAAAATATCTTGGAAGATATCAAACATCATTTAGGGGGGGACTTACTTTTGTTGCACTGTTTACATGTAGCTCAGTCAAGGTTTGTTCCTAACCTGGGGCATGTATATATCGTGATGGTCATGGAACTTGCTTGTGTGGGTCAGTGGAATTGTGGAACATGAGTATAAGAAAATGACATTGATATTATTCTAAGATTTGCCTGTATTGATGACCGTCCGGAAGTAGTGAATTATGTTTCTTAAAATTAGCTTCATGGAATGTGAATTTTTTCACTGAATCCTCTATTTGTGAATTCAGTTGAACTCCTGTGCCTGTAGTGTTATCAGGGTGCAAAATAACCCTTTGCACGGTTGCCCAGGGCAACCTAAATTTCCTTTGGGCAACCAAATTCTATCCAAATTGCAATGCATTTGGATGTGTTGGTTGCCCGTGCTTGCCAACGGGCAACTAGAATTTGTTTGCCTATTTCATACCCTGGTTATTCATCAGAGCCGAAAGATTTTTTTGAGAAAGTTTCAGTGAATAGAGCTCTGCTGTTTTGGAAGTTTTTCTTACGTAATGAGGGTTTTAAGTGAATAGTTTGAAGAATTCAAGTGAATGGGTTTTCTAACAGTGACGTATGTGACAGTGGAACAAATACATGTATGATACCTTGATTAATACATCAATAAGCTTACACATGGCAAATCATCTCATCATCATGACACCCATCTCCCTGCCATCATCATCCCACCCGTGACCATTCTGGGCATATCATCCTGCCATCATGGTATAGCCATCCCAACCATGACCATCATAGGCAGATCATCCCATCATCATAACACATATCTTCTTGCCATCATGGTCAGACCATCCAACCATGACCATCATAGGCAGATCATCCCACCATCATGACACACATCTTCCTGCCATGATCGTCAGACCACTCTGTCAAGACCATCCTGTGGAGATCATCATGACACACATTATGACACACATCCTCCTGTCATCATGATCAGACCATCCTGTCAAGACCATCCTAGGCAGATCATCTCATCATCATGACACACATCTTCCTGTCATCATGGTCAGACCATCCTGCAGCCATGACCATCCTAGGCAGATCATCCCATCATCACGACACACATCCTCCTGCCATCATGGTCAGACCATCCTGCCATGACCATCCAGCCCTCACAATTCAGATTTTTACCTCGGCAAAAAAAATGCCGTGGAAAAGACTATTTTCTGCGGCAAAAATGGTTTTCTGCGGCATTTTTTTTTCTTTCATGTTTTCCATCCCCCAGCTCAGCTGTGCACCTGGAAGCCATATAAACGGCCTTCTGCCCCTGGGGCAGAGCGTCCCACACCGCGAGTAATTCCAGCAAATTGTTTTATTTGTATGATATTTATTATGATAATTTGATCATCATCATGACTCATCTGTAATAACGTTTTACCATTGTAATCGGCAGAGTAGTCTCCTAAATCGTGACCAACGATACGCGTTGACACAGAAATAAAATACAAACGTTCAGTTTTTATACGCCCGCCAAAAAGGCGGACGTATTATGTGATGGCGGTTTCCGTCCGTCTGTCCGTCTGTCCGGTTCTCGTGTCCGGTCTATATCTGGGACAGTTTCTTATCTACAGTTCCAATTTTTGGTGAGTGGATACCCAACGGGGAGACGATGTGTCGCGTACCAAAATGAAGGTCGACGTCAGAGGTCAAAGGTCACTAGCCTAAAAAACAGGAAATCACTGAAGTGCTCGTGTCCGGTCTATATCTGTGAACGTTTTCTATCCACAGTTGCAATTTTTTGTGAGTGGATACGCTAGGTGGAGACGATGTGTCGCATACCAAAGTTGAGGTCGAGGTCAAAGGTCACAGTTGCCTAAAATCATTGATCATTGACAGTTTTCCATCTACAGTTCTAATTTTTGGTGAGTGGATGCCCTGGGGGGAACGATGTGTTGCATCCCAAATGTAGGTCGAGGTCAGAGGTCAAAGGACTGAAAAATCAGGAAATCATTAATAATTTCTCATTTTTGTGAGTGGATTCAATAGGAGGAAATGAAGTGTCACATACCAAAAAAATAGGTCGAAGGTCATTGACCCCAAAATCAGGAAATTATTAAAAATAACATTTTTTTTGTGTCAGTAGGTACATTCGGGGAACATGATGTGTCACCTACCAAAATGTAGGTCGAGGTCAAAGATCAAGGTCACTGTGACCCCAAAATTGTGAAATTGTTAAAAATCATGATTTTTTTAGTCCATTGAGAAATTATGGGGAGCCGTTTTGTCGTGTACCAAAATTTAGATCCAGGTGAAATAGTCAAGGTCACTGTGACCCCAGAATCAAGGTCAAAGGTCAGTGTGACCTAAAAATCAGGAAATCAGTAAAACAAGAATTTTTTGTGAGTGGATTCAATAGGGGGAAATGAAGTGTCACATTCCAAAAATTAGGTCAAGGTCAAAGGTCACTGTGACCACAACATCAGGAAATTATTAAAAATAACATTTTTTTGTGTCAGTAGATACATTAGGGGGACAAGATGTGTCACATACCAAAATGTAGGTCAAGGTCAAAGGTCAAGGTCACTGTGACCCCAAAATCGTGAAATTGTAAAAAAATCATGATTTTTTTGTGTCCGTTGAGAAATTACGGGGAGACTGTTTGTCATGTACCAAAATTTAGGTCAAGGTCAATAGTCAAGGTCACTGTGACCTCAGAATCAAGAAATCGTTAAAAATTATTTTGTTTTGTATCAGTAGATGCATTACGGGGACATGATGTGTCACGTACCAAAATGTAGGTCAAGGCCGAACATCAAGGTCGCTGTGACCCCCAAAATCATGAAATTCATAAAAATCTGATTTTTTGGAGTCCATTGATACATTGAGGGAAGATGATGTGTCGTGTACCAAAATTTAGGTCAGGTCAAATGTCAAGGTCACTGTGACCCCAAAATCAGGAAATCATCAAAAATAACTTTTTTCTGCCAGTAGATACATTAGAGGGACATGATGTGTTACATACATGTACCAAAATGTGGGTCAAATGTCAAGGTCACTGTTTCCCCAAAATCAAGAAATCATTAAAAGTCACATTTTCATATGCCTTTCGAAGACGAGGTCGTGTAATGCAATGTTGCATTCTGTCCATTCATCCATTAACACTTTGCTGTCCATGTGATATCTCTAGTTTCAAGGTATGATTGGTACCAAACTTTGAGTATACCTTACTCGCATGGCAAAGAGACGTCATACATTTTGAGATCAATTTGGCAAAGGTCAAGGTCACAATCTCCCAAAACTGAATCAAGTTTAGCTGATTATATGTGTTAGGTTGGAATATTCAGAGTTCTCTCCCCTACATGTATATGGCATTTGTCCTGTGGAGTTGTCTCCCATGTTTGAAACAGCTACATTCAGTTAAACTGTTGTGACATAAAAACCATACATTTACTAATTCAATGGGGAGAGGGGTCCTCCATGAACTTCATCGGTTTCAGTGTGGGATATGTGAGCTCTCGGCTCTTGCTTCAAGGTCAACTAGTTACCAAGAGTTAAGCCCATTTTAGTTTATCATTCAATATAAGATGTGATATATGTTACATATATATACCAAATTACTGAGCTGGTGTAACTTGACTACAATTGTTTTAGAAGAGACACTGAAGTCAAAACGCACATGTCCACCTCTTTGCACTGGAATGGGATAGGCTGTTTCAACTCTTGACATTGCAAATTCCCGCCAAGTTTGTTTCATAGAATTTGTTTACGTGAAGTTTTTACTATGATGATTCCATTGGCTGAGAACAGTCAGCGGGTCGCGAATTATCTTTTCTGGGGCGAGCACATGATCTATTGTGTCACGCAAAATAGACTCGTCCATGCCAAGCCTGTACATGGTTTCACGTGCCCAGTCAAAATATAATTTGGTCAATCCCAGATATTACATCAGACCACGTGCGGTCTGTAAATAGACTAAGATTTCCCCATGTCTGTATATCGTCGACATTATTCTCTGTCATTATTTCCTGTACATTTTCGGCTAGATAAATAATATATAGCCCACATACTAGAGGGCTATATATTATTTAGCTAATTTTCGGCCTCCTCAGATTTCGCTGCCTGATAAACTAAACACAAAATTACTTTGGCGACTAAACACTTCATGTAACAAAAATTCACTCGCCACTTTGGCGATTTACTCTATTTTTTAATCGACACATTGGCGAGTAACTGAACAATTCCGTCGCCAGTTTTCATTTTCTAGTTGTTGACTGGGTTTCGTGAGCCCCCAACCGTCTACGGTCTTTTTCTTCACCATCGCGGCAGCCTCCCTGCCTGTACTTTCAGTTTTGTCTGACTGTCAAAGCTTTCACTTTCACCAGAGGCATGGATTTCCCGCGGTTAGACTGACCCAGATTTCTTGCTTGCAGCGTGTTCAGCATTTGGCTACCCCGCCTACAGGACGCAATGCATTGTGATGTGAACAACGGGAATGGGAACCTCCATGAGACCGGCTTACACCTACGCTCGATTGCGTCTTGTTTTATTTATAATATGTTTACTTGTTGAAATTACAATACCCATCTGATAAAAACATTGGCCCGACGAAAAATTTTCAGATTGGAAAATCAGACGTCTGCGGCATTTTTTTTGCCGTGGATGGACGGTTTTACTGCGGCAAACTCTGCGGCAGTGCCGATTGCCGCAGTGAATTGCGAGGGCTGTTTCCCTCCTAGGCAGATCATCTCATCATCTTGACACTCATCCTCCTGCCATCATGGTCAGGCTATCCTGCCATGACAGTCCTAGGCTGATCATCCCATCATGATGACACACATCCTCCTGCCATCATGGTCAGACCATCCTGCCATTATCATCCTAGGCAGATCATCTCATCATCATGACATACATCCTCCTGCCATCATGGTCAGACCATCCTGCAGCCATGACCATCCTAGGCAGATCATCCCATCATCATGACACACATCCTCCTGCCATCATGGTCAGACCATCCTGCCATGACCATCCTAGGCAGATCATCACATCATCTTGACACTCATCCTCCTGCCATCATGGTCAGACTATCCTGCCATGACAGTCCTAGGCGGATCATCCCATCTTGATGACACACATCCTCCTGCCATCATGGTCAGACCATCCTGCCATGACCATCCTAGGCAGATCATCCCATCATGACACACATCCCCCTGCCATCATGGCCACACCATACTGCCATGACCATCCTAGGCAGATCATCTCATCATCTGACACACATCCTCCTGCCATCATGGCCACACCATCCTGCCATGACCATCCTAGGCAGATCATCTCATCATCTTGACACACATCCTCCTGCCATCATGGCCAGACCATCCTGCCATCACCATCCTAGGCAGATCATCCCATCATCCATCATAGTCAGACCATCCCACGGCACCAATACCATCCAAGGCAGATAATCCCAAAGAAGGAGAAATCTTTGCAGCAGCATGGAACCATCCACCCTCCATCCACCCTATAAAACAATGAGGACAAGACACAGACAGGAAACTTACACGGTGCAACAGTGCTTTATTTATAAGGCGCGCTTTCGCTCTCGCGTGCCTCCCTCTCACCTTATTCTCGATCGAGGTGCACTTTTTTTAGCGCACCTGAAATATCCAACTGGTGTTTATGCAGAGTATGTACGTACGGCAGGATGCAAAACATTGTCAGGCCCCTCGATTAAAATGCGCCCTGCCCCGTTTAGACCGTTCCGTCTCTTTTGAAACAATTCCGCTGCTTTTTTCCATGAATACAGGTTATTTCCGAATTCTTGACATCGCCTAACATCGTTGACCCGCCGCCATATTGACTGAAAGCAATGTATTCCAGTACTAGCGTTTAGATTGGCTGGGTCCTGATAAGGCGGTACTCTTGGCCAGTGAAAAACTTTGTTACGATTTCAGTCTCATGTCGCGGGAAAACCCCCTGTTGGTTGACACAGATATTCTATCGAATTTTACGCTGACTACAGCGTGGACTAGTAGATTAATACCAGTGATAAGCTCTTTTAATGATAAGTTCGAAGTTCCAATGCTTAATATAATTCGGTTACAGTTTGCCTCATGTGGACCCAGTTTATTCGTTGGTAATCGTTCAACGTGAACAGTTCAGTCTGTGTATCGTGGGCGATCGGCCACATGGACGCGCAAGTCTAATTTTATGGGACCGATATAAAATGCTGCATTTCAGAAATTACAAATTCAACTGAAGCCTTATTGAGCTATGGCGATATTACGTAGCCCATTTCGTCTGAATACCAAGCCTGCTTAGCAGCAGCAACAACAAAATATTTCCAATTTCCAGTAAAATGTATGAATATATTGAAAAAATAAATCATATGTATGGAAGATCTAGTGAGCTGAAACATATTATATGTTACTCAGATTTATGACACTCTTCGGTACACAAAATGTCCCTCAGAAAAAATTATTCAGTAACATTTTTGGACTAGTAAAGATGTTCTATTTGTCATTAGTTTCAAAGATTTTAGTTCTTATAAGAATATTGTTCAGTAAGTATAGGGATGGCATTGGCCTTTGACTAAATGATTGGATCAATACATATTTTTCTCAACTTGATATCTTGGGAATTCCAAACATTGAAATGATCATGAGAGCTCATTATATCACACTGGTAGGGTACAATAAACTCTCAATTTTTAAAATTGAAAAATCGCTCCCCTGAAAATTCTCAGAAGCACGATTTTTAGCTCCCCTTGTTGCTACCCTTAACAGATTTAGGTGCACTTAATTTAGCTCCCCTGCCTTATATTAATATGAAGCACTGGTGCAATAAAGTCAAGTGATATTACAGTGCTAGACATCACATTATCACACACATCCTCCTACCATCATGGTCAGACCATCCCACCAGGACCACCCTAGGCAGATAATCCCATCATCATGGCACACATCCTCCAGCCATCATGGTCAGACCATCCTGCCATGATCATCCTAGGCAAATCATCCCATTATCATAACACACGTCATCATGGTCAGACCAGCCACCAATGCCATCCTAAGCAGATAATCCTATCGTCATGACACACATCCCCCTACCATCATGGTCAGATCATCCCATCATGACCATCCTGTGCAGATCATCCCATCATCATGACACACAT
>JAVTVY010047915.1:0-238917 GCA_036873755.1 Hanleya hanleyi
CAAATTTTATATATTCACAGGTGAGCGTCAGCTTCTTTTGACGCTATGGAGTGGGCACAGCCATTCAATTGCGTATGGTACAAAAGCCAATGTTGCCATTAACAAATCAGCTATTTGTATTGGTGGATTTGTACAGCCGGACAAGTGGTCTGAAATAGTTGACCTCATTGAGAAAACGCCGGATGGGCTTGGGGAACGCTTTCTCTTCTGGCTTCTTCCAATCAAGTTATATTACGAGAGGTATGAAAAATATTGCTAATGTAGACCAGTGATGAATGTTAAATTGTCCATTTTTATACGCCCGCCAAAAGGCGGACGTATTATGTGATGGCGGTTTCCGTCCGTCTGTCCGTGTGTCCGTATGTCCGTCTGTCCGTCCCTCGTGTCCGGTCTATATCTGGAACAGTTTTCTATCAACAATTCTAATTTTTGGTGAGTGGATACCCTACGGAGAGGCGATGTGTCGTGTACCAAAATGAAGGTCAAGGTCAGAGGTCAAAGGTCACTGGCCTGAAAACAGGAAATCACTGAAGTGTTCGTGTTCGGTCTATATCTGTGAATGTTTTCTATCCACAGTTGCAATTTTTTGTAAGTGGATACGCTAGATGGAGACGATGTGTCGCGTACCAAAATTGAGGTGAAGGTCAGAGGTCAAAGGTCACTGTTGCCTAAAATCAGGAAATCATTGATCATTGACAGTTTTCTATCTACAGTTCTAATTTTTTGTGAGTGGATGCCCCAGGGGGGGAACGATATGTTGCATACAAAATGTAGGTCGAGATCAGAGGTCAAAGGTCAGTGTGACGGAAAAATCAGGAAATCATTGAAAATTTCTAATTTTTTGTGAGTGGATTTAATAGGGGGAACGAGGTGTCCCATGCCAAAATATAGGCCAAGGTCGAAGGTCAAAGGTCACTGACCCCAAAATCAGGAAATTATTAAAAGTAACTGTTTTTTTTGTGTCAGTAGATACATGAGGGGGACACGATGTGTCACATACCAAAATGTAGGTCAAGGCCGAAGGTCGAGTCACTGTGACCCCCAAAATCATGAAATTGTTAAAAATCATGATTTTTTGTGTCCATTGATACACATGCTCGCAAGCCAGTGTATCGATCGATACACTGGCTTGGTTAGTTACCCATGTGAGTTCTGGATATAAATAGATCAAGAGGTTTCTTCTAAATCAATCCAATCAGTGAACGTGCTAAGCCAGCTAGTCGATTAGGTCAATCCGCTGCTAGGTATGAGATATGAGAAGATTGAATTTCATTGCGGACTCAACTGCTTTGATGTCAAGTTGAAATCAACATCGGAAGTCAAAGCAAAAACCGCAAGCTTGGGATACCGACATGCTTATTTAAAACAAGCGCGGTGGAAGAAATGTACGAGATTGTATAATGGAGGCGTCGACTCAAGAACTCATTCGAAAGACCAAAAATGTCAAGGTAAACCCTCTCCAAGGATTTAGTATTTACCTGGACTTGTGAAGATGATTGAGATATTGAGGGAAGACAATTTGTCGTGTACCAAAATGTAGGTCAAGATTAAAGGTCAAGGTCACTGTGACCCAAAAATTTGAAATCATTAAAATTAACCTTTTTTGTGCCAGTAGATACATTAGAGGGACATGATGTGTTACATACCAAAATGTGGGTCAAAGGTCACTGTCACCCAAACTCAAGAAATCATTAAAAGTCACATTGTCATTTTCCTGTCGAAGACGAGATCATGTAATGCAATGTTGCATTCTGTTCATTCACCCGTTAACATTAGCTGTCCATGCGATATCTCGTTTCAAGATTGATACCAAACTTTGGGTATAGCTTACTCACATTGCAAAGAGAGATCAATTTGTCAAAAGTCAAATTTTTAGATGTGTTAGATTGGAATATTCAGACTTGTCTCCCCTACATGTATATGGCATTTGTCCTGTGGAGTCTCCCATGTTTGATACATGTAAGAAATGGCTACATTTACTTAAATTGTTGTGAAATAAAAACCGTACATTTACTAATTTAATGAGGAGAGGGGTCCTTTAGGAACTTTATACCTGTTTAAAGGTTTACTTCATCACTTTCTGCACATCCTTCTACCTTCATGGAAATTTTTCTCGCCTGAAAGGAATCAATTTGAAAGAAAACAACTATTTTCTTATGTTTGACTATTGTCGATTCAGTGTGGGATATGTGAGCTCACGACTCTTGTTTCAAGGTCACCTAGTTACCAAGAGTTCAGCCCATTTTAGCTTATCATTCAATATAAGATGTGATGTATGTAACATTCTCAGAAGCATAAAATCGTAGACCTTTCTCTGGATTGCTAGCTACCAATTCGGATCAAGGCCATTAACAATCTAGAAATTCAGACCAGTGTAATTCCAGATATACGGGCGTATATTGAAGCCCCTTGGGCTCTTGTTTATTTTATCACCCCGCTCAATACACTTATCCCCGGGTATTACATAGTCAATGGAGGACGAAAAATGGACGGCGCTATACTTGAGCTGCGATATAGTGAATCCATTGTTAACTTGTCAAGTGCGGAAAGTCACCATGGTCATAACTTAAAGAACGACAGTACCCCGTCTCAAAGAATTAGAGAGCGCTAGACCTCCTAATTACAACACTGAATGTATTGTATAAAATTCTGTGAAGATCAATTTACTGTTTGTGTAATAAACTGTACTATTCTGCTGTGCAGATATTAATGAGACATGATACCATACCAGATTGGTGTGCAATGTTTTTGTTGCGAACTTTCAAAACGTCAGAGTAAAACAAAAAGCGGCAAAGATGAACATTTTATTGTGGCCTTGAACATGACAGAATAATTTAGCTATCCTGTTTCACTGGCTGTATGCTGCACCAGTGTAATACTGCGGACCGGGGAACATGGATAGACAGAAATTTGCTTAACTCACCTATGCATGGGTCAATGTCGACCCGTGCTTGTAGCTTGCAGATGGTGAGGAGCAGTCCACTTCACACGAAAAATTTTCTCTTCTGTCTAAACACCGCTTTGACATTAGACTAAACAGACATACCCTAACCCTAAAAAGGGGGTATAAAAATACGGAATTTTCCCCCATGTACGGTGGGTTAAATTTTCCGTATTGGAAGTGGTGGGGGGGGGGGGGCCGAGAGGTGAAACCCATATTTTTTTTGCGTATGTAATACTGGAATGGAACCTTGACACTCGACTTCACATACATTCCTCAAACGCCACATTGACACTCAACTAAAGTTACAGTCCTCCCTACACTGCTTCATACTCGACTTGACGTACAGTTCTCCCTAATACCGCTTTGACACACGACTAAACAAACATTCCTGCATAAGACTGCTTTGACACTCGACTGCACGTACATCCCATAACACTGTTTGACATTCAACTTGAGGTACATTCCCCCCTAACATCGCTTTGACATTCGACTCCACGTACATATTTCCGGAACACCGCTTTGACACTGCACTTCAGATACATTCCCTCCTAGCATTGCTTTGAAACTCAACCTCAAACACACTGATGCCGAACACCCAGCTTTGACATTACCCTAGTTACGCTTTGGTGGAGAAATTATTTTGACATTTGACACTTTGACACACAACTAAACAAACATTCCTCCACAAGACTGCTTTGACACCCGACTGCACGTACATTCCATAACACTGTTTTGACATTCAACTTGAGGTACATTCCTGCCTAACACCGCTTTGACACACGACTGAACATATATTTTTCCATAACACCGCGTTGGCACTGCACTTCACATATAGTCCTTCCAAACAGTGCTGTGAAACTCAACTTCAGGCACACTCATGCCGAACATCCAGTTTCGACATTAGCCTAGTTACGCTTTGGTGGAGAAATTATCTGACTTCTATAGCTGAAATGACCCTAAACCTGATAATTATGAACCATACCCAACCCTAAGTCCTAATCCCGCTTTGACACCCGACCTGACATACATTCCTCCCTAACACCGCTTTGACAGTTGACTTCACATACATTCCTTCCTAACACGGCTTTGACAGTCGACTTCAAATATATTCCTCCCTAACAGCGCTTTGACATTCGACTTCACATACATTCCTCCCTAACACCGCTTTGACACTCGACTTCACATACATTCCTCCCTAACACTGGTTGACACTCGACTTGACATACAATCCTCCCTAACATCGCTTTGACACTCGATTCCATGTACATTCCTCCCTAACACCGCTTTGACATTCAACTTCACATACATTCCTCCCTAACACCGCTTTGACACTGGACTTCACATACATTCCTCCCTAACACTGGTTGACACTCAACCTCATGTACATTCCTCCCTAACACTGGTTGACACTTGACTTGACATACAATCCTGCCTAACATTGCCTTGACATTCGACTCCATGCACATTCCTCCCTAACACCGCTTTGACATTCAACTTTACATACATTCCTCCCTAACACCGCTTTGACACTCGACTTCACATACATTCCCCCCTAATTACAACACATATAAGGGTAGTGGGAAGAGGTGCCGACATACTGACTGCGTCACATGACTTCACAGAATAATCTTCTGGTTAACCTATTCTAAAGCACATACCAAGAATCTAACGATTCGTGATATGTGTTGTATCTCAGGTACGCTTTTATTGTACCTGTTCATGTGGCAACTTGGATGATATGACCACACGGCCCCTAGCACCGGCATAAGCGGTATTAGATACAAATCTAGAGCTATGATGGAAATGCTCTGACAACTCGTATACTGGTAATTGGTGAGCTGGTTGACACTCGACCTCATGTACATTCCTCCCCAACAGCGCTTTGCCATTTGACTTCATGTACATTTCTCGCTAACTCCGCTTTGACACTCAACTTCACATACATTCCTCCCTAACACCGCCTTGACACTCAACTTCACATTCCTCCTTAACACTGGATGTACATTCCTCCCTAACACCGCTTTGACATTCAACTTCACATACATTCCTCCCTAACACTGGTTGACACTCGACATCATGTACATTCCTCCCTAACAGCGCTTTCACACTGGACTTGACATACATTCCTCCCTAACACTGGTTGACACTCGAGCTCATCTACATTTCTCCCTAACACTGCTTTGACATTCGACTTGCGTACATTTTTTTCTAACACCGCTTTGACACTGCACTTCAGATATATTCCTTCGTAACAGTGCTTTGAAATTCAACTTCAAGCACACTCATGACGAACACTCAGCTTTGACATTAGCCTAGTTATGCTTTGATGGAGAAATTATCTGACTTGTATAGCTGAAATGACCCTAAACCTGATAGTTACGGAGCATACCTAATCCTAAATCCTAATCCCGCTTTGACACTTGACCTCACATACATTCCTCCCTAACACCGCTTTGACACTCGACTTCACGAACATTCATCCCTAACAGCGCTTTGACACTCGACCTCACATACATTCCTCCCTAACACCGCTTTGACACTCCACCTCACATACATTCCTCCGTAACACCGCTTTGACACTCGACTTCACGTACATTCCTCCCTAACACCGCTTTGACACTCGACCTCACATACATTCCTGCCTAACACCGCTTTGACACTCGACTTCACATACATTCCTCCCTAACACGGCTTTGACACTCGACCTCACATACATTCCTCCCTAACACCGCTTTGACAGTCGACCTCACATACATTCCTCCCTAACACCGCTTTGACACTCGACTTCATGTACATTCCTCCCTAACACTGCTTTGACACTCAACTTCACATACATTCCTCCCTAACACCGCTTTGACACTCGACTCCATGTACATTCCTGCCTACTCCCTAACACCGCTTTGACACTCGACTTCACGTACATTCCTCACTAACACCGCTTCGACACTCAACTTCACCTACATTCCTCACTAACACCGCTTTGGCACTCGACCTCACATACATTCCTCCCCAACACCGCTTTGACACTCGATTTAACATAAATTCCTCCCCAACACCGCTTTGACACACGACCTCACGTACATCCCTCCCTAACACCGCTTTGACACTCGACTTCACGTACATTCCTCCCTAACACAGCTTTAACACTCGACCTCACATACATTCCTCCCTAACACCGCTTTGACACTCGACTTCACATACATTCCTCCCTAACACTGCTTTGACACTCGACCTCACATACATTCCTCCCTAACACCGCTTTGACAGTCGACCTCACATACATTCCTCCCTAACACCGCTTTGACACTCGACTTCATGTACATTCCTCCCTAACACCGCTTTGACACTCAACTTGACATACATTCCTCCCTAACACCGCTTTGACACTCGACTCCATGTACATTCCTCCCTAACACCGCTTTGACACTGCACTTCAGATACATTCCTTCGTAAGAGTGCTTTGAAAGTCAACTTGAAGCACACTCATGCAGAACACCCAGCTTCGACATTACCCTAGTTACGCTTTGGTGGAGAAATTATATGACTTCTATAGCTGAAATGACCCTAAACCTGATAGTTATGAACCATACCTAACCCTAAGTCCTAATCCCGCTTTGACACTCGACCCGACATACATTCCTCCCTAACACCGCTTTGACACTCGACTTCACGTACATTCCTCCCTAACACCGCTTTGACACTCGACGTCACATACATTCCTCCCTAACACCGCTTTGACACTCGACCTCACATACATTCCTCCCCAACACCGCTTTGACACTCGACTTCACATACATTGCTCCTTAACACCGCTTTGACACACGACCTCACGTACATTCCTCCCTAACACCGCTTTGACACTCGACCTCACATACATTCTTCCCTAACACTGCTTTGACACTCGACCTCACATACATTCCTCCCTAAGACCGCTTTGACAGTCGACCTCACATACATTCCTCCCTAAAACCGCTTTGACACTCAACTTCATGTACATTCCTCCCTAACACTGCTTTGACACTCAACTTCTCGACTCCATGTACATTCCTCCCTAACACCGTTTGACACTCTACTACACATACATTCCTGCCTAACACTGGTTGACACTCGACTTAACATACAATCCTCCCTAACACCGCTTTGACACTCGAGTCCATGTACATTCCTCCCTAACACCGCTTTGACATTGAACTAAACATACATTTGACATTCGACTTCACGTACACTTCTCCCTAACCGCTTTGACACTCGACTTCACATACCTTCCTCCCTAACACTGCTTTGACACTCGACTTCACATACATTCCTCCCTAACACCGCTTTGACACTCGACTTCACGTACATTCATCCCTAACACCGCTTTGACACGACCTCACATACATTCCTCCCTAACGCCGCTTTGACACTCGACTTCACATACATTCCTCCCTAACACCGCTTTGACACTCAACTTCACATACATTTTTCCCTAACACCGCTTTGACATTCGACCTGACATACATTCCTCCCTAACACGGCTTTGACACTCGACTTCACGTACCTTCCTCCCCAACACCGCTTTGACACTCGACCTCACATACGTTCCTCCCTAACACCGCTTTGACACTCGACCTCATGTACATTCCTCCCTAACAGCGCTTTGACAGTGGACTTGACATACATTCCTCCCTAACACCGCCTTGACACTCAACTTCACATACATTCCTCCTTAACACTGGATGTACATTCCTCCCTAACACCGCTTTGACATTCAACTTCACATACATTCCTCGCTAACACCGCTTTGACACGTGACTTCACATACATTCCTCCCTTACACTGGTTGACACTCGACCTCATGTACGTTCTTCCCTAACAGCGCTTTCACACTGGACTTGACATACATTCCTCCCTAACACTGGTTGACACTCGAGCTCATCTACATTCCTCCCTAACACTGCTTTGACATTCGACTTGCGTACATTTTTTTCTAACACCGCTTTGACACTGCACTTCAGGTATATTCCTTCGTAACAGTGCTTTGAAAGTCAACTTCAAGCACACTCATGACGAACATTTAGCTTTGACATTAGACTAGTTATGCTTTGATGGAGAAATTATCTGACTTGTATAGCTGAAATGACCCTAAACCTGATAGTTACGGAGCATACCTAACCCTAAGTCCTAATCCCGCTTTGACACTTGACCTCACATACATTCCTCCCTAACACCGCTTTGACACTCGACATCACGTACATTCGTCCCTAACACCGCTTTGACCCTCGACCTCATATACATTCCTCCCTAACACCGCTTTGACACTCCACCTCACATACATTCCTCCGTAACACCGCTTTGACACTCGACTTCACGTACATTCCTCCCTAACACCGTGTTGACACTCGACCTCACATACATTCCTGCCTAACACCGCTTTGACACTCGACTTCACATACATTCCTCCCTAACACGGCTTTGACAGTCGACCTCACATACATTCCTCCCTAACACCGCTTTGACAGTCGACCTCACATACATTCCTGCCTAACACCGCTTTGACACTCGACTTCATGTACATTCCTCCCTAACACTGCTTTGACACTCAACTTCACATACATTCCTCCCTAACATCGCTTCGACACTCGGCTCCATGTACATTCCTCCCTACTCCCTAACACCGCTTTGACAGTCGACTTCACACACATTCCTCCCTAACACGGCTTTGACACTCGACCTCACATACATTCCTCCCTAACACCGCTTTGACACTCCACCTCACATACATTCCTCCGTAACACCGCTTTGACACTCCACCTCACATACATTCCTCCCTAACACCGCTTCGACACTCGACTCCATGTACATTCCTCCCTACTCCCTAACACCGCTTTGACACTCGACTTCACATACATTCCTCCCTAACACGGCTTTGACAGTCGACCTCACATACATTCCTCACTAACACCGCTTTGACACTCGACTTCATGTACATTCCTCCCTAACACTGCTTTGACACTCAACTTCACATACATTCCTCCCTAACACCGCTTTGACACTCGACATCACGTACATCCGTCCCTAACACCGCTTTGACACTCGACTTCATGTACATTCCTCCCTAACACTGCTTTGACACTCAACTTCACATACATTCCTCCCTAACACCGCTTTGACACTCGACATCACGTACATCCGTCCCTAACACCGCTTTGACACTCGACCTCATATACATTCCTCCCTAACACCGCTTTGACACTCCACCTCACATACATTCCTCCGTAACACCGCTTTGACACTCGACTTCACGTACATTCCTCCCTAACACCGCTTTGACACTCGACCTCACATACATTCCTGCCTAACACCGCTTTGACACTCGACTATACAAAGGACATGCGGTCAATCTTGTTCCGCCCAGTCAAAGCGTCTATTATACATGTCGCTTGTTAGGAGCACACTAGAATACTCCTCTCAGTCATGGGCCGTATGTACAAAGAAATCGTTACTTCAGATTGAATGAGTACAAAGGAGAGCAACTAAATATATGTTAGGGTACTGCCAAAGCCGGGATATGTCGTATAAAGACAGACTGTCTGAGCTGAAACTTCTACCATTGAGCTACAGGCGAGAAATTAATGATTCTGTGTTTTTGGTAAAATGTATGCAAGGAGACTACGACCTCGACATAAACAAATATGTTTCATTCAAATCTCCAAATAACAAAATGAAAATGCCCAAATTCAGATCCGAATCATTTCGTCACTCGTTCTTTAATCGAGTGTTTTATACGTGGAACCTGAAGCCGTACGAAAACACAGTAGTACCTTTGAGCTTAAATGCTTATCGTTCACAATTAGTGAGGTATTATATTAATATATTTATCGAGAAGTTCGATTCCGAGAATTCTTGTTCGTGGGTCAGCACATGTCACTGTCCACGCTGTCGCCTGGTGTAATCAGTGTTGTGTGCTTGCTACATACCTTCAAGCCATACCTATTGTTAATTGTTTTCATCATTTTTACGTTGGAACACCAAGCCGTGATCAAATATTTATACATCAATCTTGTGACAAATCTCATATTTTACAGCAGAACGGCATGCCTAAATTTAATTGTGTGTATATATCCATGAATTTTTATCAATTCGTCTTTAATTTTTATATAATTGTTTTTCCTTTTTATATTTATATATGTGTTACTTGTGTGTATGAATGTATTGGTGTATGTGGAGAGTGCTTTACTATAGGTGCTGGTCACCTGTTGCACTCATCCTGATTCGATTTCGAAGTCTAATAAATAAATAAAAATAAAATAAAACTTCACATACATTCCTCCCTAACACGGCTTTGACACTCGACCTCACATACATTCCTCCCTAACACCGCTTTGACAGTCGACCTCACATACATTCCTCCCTAACACCGCTTTGACACTCGACTTCATGTACATTCCTCCCTAACACTGCTTTGACACTCAACTTCACATACATTCCTCCCTAACACCGCTTCGACACTCGACTCCATGTACATTCCTCCCTACTCCCTAACACCGCTTTGACACTCGACTTCACATACATTCCTCCCTAACACGGCTTTGACACTCGACCTCACATACATTCCTCCCTAACACCGCTTTGACAGTCGACCTCACATACATTCCTCCCTAACACCGCTTTGACACTCGTCTTCATGTACATTCCTCCCTAACACCGCTTTGACACTCAACCTCTCGACTCCATGTACATTCCTCCCTAACACCGCTTTGACACACGACCTCACGTACATTCCTCCCTAACACCGCTTTGACACTTGACTTCACGTACATTCCTCCCTAATACCGCTTTAACACTCGACCTCACATACATTCCTCCCTAACACCGCTTTGATACTCGACTTCACATACATTCCTGCCTAACACTGCTTTGACACTCGGCCTCACATACATTCCTCCCTAACACCGCTTTGACAGTCGACCTCACATACATTCCTCCCTAACACCGCTTTGACACTCGACTTCATCTACATTCCTCCCTAACACTGCTTTGACACTCAACTTGACATACATTCCTCCCTAACACCGCTTTGACACTCGACTCCATGTACATTCCTCCCTAACACCGCTTTGACACTGCACTTCAGATACATTCCTTCGTAAGAGTGCTTTGAAAGTCAACTTGAAGCACACTCATGCAGAACACCCAGCTTCGACATTACCCTAGTTACGCTTTGGTGGAGAAATTATATGACTTCTATAGCTGAAATGACCCTAAACCTGATAGTTATGAACCATACCTAACCCTAAGTCCTAATGCCGCTTTGACACTCGACCCGACATACATTCCTCCCTAACCCCGCTTTGACATTCTACTTCACGTACATTCCTCCCTAACACCGCTTTGACACTCGACCTCACATACATTGCTCCCCAACACCGCTTTGACACTCGTCTTCACATACATTCCTCCCTAACACCGCTTTGACACACGACCTCACGTACATTCCTCCCTAACACCGCTTTGACACTCGATTTCACATACATTCCTCCCTAACACCGCTTTGACACTCGCCCTCACATACATTCCTCCCTAACACCGCTTTGACACTCGACTTCACATACATTCTTCCCTAACACTGCTTTGACACTCGACCTCACATACATTCCTCCCTAAGACCGCTTTGACAGTCGATTTTACATACATTCCTCCCTAACACCGCTTTGACACTCGGCTTCATGTACATTCATCCCTAACACTGCTTTGACACTCAACTTCTCGACTCCATGTACATTCCTCCCTAACACCGTTTGACACTCTACTCCACATACATTCCTGCCTAACACTGGTTGACACTCGACTTAACATACAATCCTCCCTAACACCACTTTGACATTGAACTAAACATACATTTGACATTCGACTTCACGTACACTTCTCCTTAACCGCTTTGACACTCGACTTCACATACCTTCCTCCCTAACACTGCTTTGACACTCGACTTCACAGACACATGACTCGACTTCACATACATTCCTCCCTTACGATGATTTGACAGTTGACTTCACATACATTCCTGAATAACCCCACTTTGGCGCTCGGCTTACATGTATCAGTTTGGCGCTCAGCTTCACGTACTCTAATCCTAAGTCGTCATCCCACTTTGACACACAACATCCCCTTTCTGTGACAGTGGGGTTTTATGTATTTTGCTTTGTAGTTTGTAGCTACTGACTAACTTACTATTGTATCTTTTTCGAAGGAAAATGAGAGAGGCCGAAAGTCGGTTAAAGGAAGACTATAACCTTTGGTCATTGGACCCCGTATTCCTTGAAATATATGATCAGCACAACAAGCAGGGAGAAGATGGCAAGTTTGTACAGTGTGAAAAGACATACCAATTTGACGAAACAGCACAACATTTTGTTAATGGAATTTATGACAGCATTGTCCATATTACAAGCGTCTAGTCCGTCAATCATAATCCAGCCGTCGTCCATTAGAGAATATCCGCAACCACAAGTTACAAGATGGACTCCAGTTCTTCTGATGAAGAGACCGTGAATGACATACAAACACCAGAGGGGGCAACCTTGAAATATTGGGATCAGTTGGGGCGGCTGTCCTTATCACTACACTGTTTAAAGGATGTCCTACAGCAGATGCTCAGAGGGTGTGGCAAGTTGGAAATGAAGACACTCATTTCCTTGGAAACGGTTAAAGCGGCAAAATTGCTGCTGGACCATTTCTTCTTACAAAAGAGTGAATATGCAGAGGTAAGTAGTGTATTAATGAAATTTTAGCATGATGCATATGGTGGAAGACATTAGCAATCTCTCGAATAGATTATGAACATGATGTTGAGGAACAAGGAAGGCTATTCCTAAAGTACATGTAGAAGAAATGAGTAGTTGACCCTGTGTGGCACGCTATTACTAAGTTTTACTCCTCTGCTCATAGCCATTTCTTCACCTTGTGGAGCTGTCCTGTCAGCAACTTTACTGGTCATGGCATCAGTGACTGAAAGTTAAATTCAGTACAAAAGATTACAGAAGTTCTTCTGCCTTATTCACATATGTATTACTGCTCATCTGAGATCATGTCTTCCATCATATTTAACTTTTTCACGTTATATGTTGAAAAGTATGAAATAAACCTTGACTACAGTGATAGGTACAATTGCTATGTATGTAGTTGTGCATTTTGCATGTCCGTCTACTCGCCTGTGTTCCATCTGTCCACATGTTCACTATTGTTATCGCATGATTATCATATTAAAAAGGATAGATGAGAAGTTGTGCGCTGTGATGGTGATGTGATAATTAACATGCAATTGACATCATATGTCAAGGCAGTTCATCAGTGTTGTATTATCCCATCGAGATATATGAGCATAAATGTTGATATTTCCACTTTGATGTTAGCTGAGCAGTGTCAGTTCCATTCATCTAACTTATTAACTTCATCACCCATACCCATCATCGTCATAAATGAGAAAGAATAGCAGGGAAGTAAGTTTAGGCCATTGTCACTTGATTGTTTGTTTAACATGACCAGTCCTCCTATGTTTTCAGGTCAAATAATTAAAATAGATGACGGATTTATATTTTCATGAGTAAAACTTACTCATTTCATCCATATTTGTATACAATTGGTTTGTAATTTAATAATTAATAATAAATAATTATAGCATCTAGCATGTGTATTTAAAAACTTACGGTCATGCTAAACAACCAATCAAGTGACAATGGCCTCACAGGAAAGTTTATCTTACATAGGTTTATATATAATGAGATTCCCCACCTGTCATTTCATCCATATACATGTCCATGTGTCCATGCATTAGTTTGTCATACATGTAGAACAATCTTGAGCAGTGTTATTGACCCAGCTTGTATGAACTTGTCCATTTCAGGGAATGCAAGAAAGTGTTTCTACTGGGGCCAGTAGCACAAGAAGAGTGGAAGACAGTATCATCAAACGCCTGCTGGAAGAACCAGGCCCTGTTGTATCTATAAGGCAACTGTCAAGAAGTAGATTGAATGGGCAATATATAACGTCAAGTCTTGCATCTGATGCATGCAAAAAAGCATCAGAGCATGGGTTGGGAACAGAGAGAAAAATTACAACAAAACAAGGAAAGAGGGCTATGCGAGTTTTTGTCAAAACCCATCCAGACAACGTGACATTTGCAACTCTTGAACAATTCCAGACAACAGTGGATCTGTACAAGCAGCAATTCAACTTGCCGCTTCCAAAGCAATGTGCAGTTGAAGCTGAGGATGTGGAATTGTACATCAGACAAGCTGCCACAACATCAGCTACAACATCAGCTACAACATCACCTACAACATCAGGTACAACATCAGCTACAACATCAGGTACAACTTCAGCTACAACATCAGGTACAACATCAGCTACAACATCAGCTCCATCAGCTGATCCTACATGTGACTTGTTGGAAGTGTAAAATAAAACTCCTATTATGCATAGACATACCTGATCTGCTTTAATATATATAATATGCATAATCATGTGTGAAATATATATTTTTATATTGCACGTTTTGCCTTTAAAATTTGTTTGCAGTTGAAATCTGCATTCGAGATGTGTAGTTGTGATATTTTTGTTATCTGTGTTTTATTAATACATGTAGAAGTCAATATGGCATGTATGATGAAGCATTTATACAACAGCTAGTCATAGATTTGATACATGTGTATTTGTACTCTAGCATATGCAGATCGTATCACTCACCCCGTTCTACGCTCTGCCGACAATAACCGCATGCATCATTATGCCCCCCCCCCCTCTAATTAGAGGGGGGGGGCATATAGCCGACATCTGAGAGAATAGCAGATGTCATATATTGCATCCTGTTGAATTGTTTTGATCTCTGATGTTGATAGCCGTGTTTGTTTTGACTTCACTGTCGAGGTTGAAAGACATGACCCCACCAGTTCTTCCCCGAATGAAATAGACCGGTCGACCGGTTTGTTTCCGACAGCCCCTTCCCCGAATGAAATTGGTTAATATTGTATGGACAAGTATGAAATTTGCATGATATGTGGTCAGTGCCCCACAGTTGTGCAGCGTAAAGTTCCTCCCCGTTTCGCTTATATTTTCAAGAGTTATGGCCCTTTTTTCCTGAAATCTCCGTGAATTGAGACTTGTCCGGGCTGGATCTCGGTTGATATTGTATGGACAATTACGAAATTTTCAGGATATGTGGTCAGTGCCCTGTAGTTGTGCAGTGTGAAGTTTCTCCGCCTTTCGCGTATATTTTCAAGAGTTATGGCCCTTTTTTTCTTCAAATCTTTGTGAATTGACACTTGTCCAGGCTGAATCTCGGTTAATGTTGAATGGACAATTAAGAAATTTGCAGGATATGTGGTCAGTGCTCTGTAGTTGTGCAGCGTGAAGTTTCTCCGCATTTCGCTTATATTTTCAAGAGTTATGGCCTTTTTTTCTTGAAATCTTTGTGAATTGGGACTTGTCCACGCTGGATCTCGGTTAATATTGCATGGACAAGTATGAAATTTGGATGATATATTATCAATGCCCCATAGTTGTGCAGGATGAAGTTTCTCTGCTTTCGGTTATATTTTGAAGAGTTATGATCCTTTGTTTATCAAACCTAAGTGAATGGGATATATTTATTTGTCCAGGCTGGATCTCAGTCCATAACCGATTTGGAAATGGCTATATATATGTCATTCTACATTCCAAAGCAGACCACATAGGTCCTGAAGTATGAAATTGCCCCAAAAATAGTTAATTGGGTGCAAAATTCAAAGTTTACTGATCGCTTCATAATTTCACCACAATATACTCCCATGGAATGTAGGTCCAATACAGAACATAACAATGGCGGGGCAGTGTCGGATTAAAGCGGAATTGAGCAATCTCTGATTGCTTCCTTCCTGTGTTGTAACTGTCCCCACCAGTGACATCTGCTATGCAATGAAGACTGCCAGTGTCAGTGAAAACCGTCGAGATAGAATACAAAATTGTATTCGTCTAACGGAGTCACGTGTCAATTGATATTAATATGCTGGTATAAACATTGACAGAATATGCCGACATCTGAGAGAATAGCAGATGTCATATATTGCATTGCATAATTGTTTTGATGTCTGATGTTGATAGCCGTGTTTGTTTTGACTTCACTGTCGAGGTTCAAAGACATGACCCCACCAGTTCTTCCCCGAATGAAATAGACCGGTCAACCGGTTCGTTTCCGAGTCCCTCGTTAAATACATTGACCACTCCCATTAGCTAGCAATTGTGTCATCATTCGTAGGAGTTGGTCGGCAGTCACAACGATAATTGCGGCTATTGTTGGCAAAGCGTAGAACGGGGTGAGTGCATATCGGAGATAGTGTATTTGCAGTTGTGATATTTTGATTCCCTCCTACCATCACCCGGCCACGCCACCGTCTGATATGTAGAAGTCAATATGAGATGTATTGTGAAGTATTCATATAACTGCTAGATATTTTTTATATTTGTTTTATTGATACATGTAGAAGTCAATATGACATACATGATGAAGTATTTATGTAACAGATAGTCATAGATTTGATACATGTGTATGTAGAGTTTTGAATGTTTTTATACCGCCTCTCTCTCTCTTACACGACCCCCCCCCCTCCCCTCCCCCCTTTCTTCCTAGTCTGTCTGATTATTTGGACGTTTTGCCTTTCAAATATGTTTGTAGTTGACATATGTGCAGTTGTGATATTTTTTTTTTTATCAATACATGTACAAGTTAATATGACATGTATGGACAAGCATTTATAGAAGAGCTAGTCATAGATATGATACATGTGTATTTGCATTTGTGATATTTTGATTCCCTCCTCCCATCACCCACCCCGCCGTCTGATATTTGTTATATCTGTGTTTTATTAATACGTGTAGAAGTCAATATGACATGTATGCTGAAGCATTTATATTGGACGTTTTGCCTTGAAAATTTGTTGCTAAACACAATGACCACTCCCATTAGCTAGCGATTGTGTCATCATTCGTAGGAGTTGGTCGGCAGTCACAACGATAATTGCGGCTATTGTTGGCAAAGCGTAGAACGGGGTGAGTGCATATCGGAGAGTAGTGTATTTGCAGTTGTGATATTTTGATTCCCTCCTCCCATCACCCGGCCACCCCACCGTCTGATATGTAGAAGTCAATATGAGATGTATGGTGAAGCATTCATATAACTGCTAGTGATAGACTATATATGTGTATGTGCAGTTGTGATATTTCTATACCCTCCCCCTGTGTGATATTTTTTATATTTATTTTTTATTGATACATGTAGAAGTCAATATGACATACATGATGAAGGATTCATATAACAGATAGTCATAGATTTGATACATGTGTATGTAGAGTTTTGAATGTTTTTATGCCCCCTCTCTCTCTTACACGATCCCCCCCCCCCCTTCTCCTGTGATTGGATTATTAAAGGGATGACCATATCACTTGAAAGTTGAGTTTATGTTTGTCACTGAATGAACTGTTTGTTGCATTATGCACCAATAAATCTGATCATGTGTAGGTTATTGATTTGATAATTTGTCAGTTTGTACATTGGGAGTTCAGAGGTACATTGTAGGTTCCGCGAAATGTTCATGAAATCTGTACTTTTCAGTGTTAAATTGCTGTAGGGCGATTCCGGCGTTACATGTACTCGGCCACCGAGGGCCCCTCATATGATTACAAGAAAGAATAGCAAAATATCGACTCCGTGTTGGAATATGTAGAATGGGTGAAAGTTTCAAAGTGTCGCTGCAAACTGTCGCCAAAGAAAGAGGTTCAAACTGTCGCAGCAATCTGTCGTTCAGGACAAATAGTTCCTAACTGTCGCAGCAATCTGTCGTCCGGCAGAATATATCCTTTTATACGGTTTTTTTGGGGGGGGGAGGGTGGTGGGGGGGGGGAATGGTCTCAAACTGTCGCAGCAATCTGTCGTTCAAGAAAAACAGTTTCAAACTGTCGCAGCAATCTGTCGTCCCACAGAATATAGCTGGTCAAAGTGTCGCTGCAAACTGTCGCTCGGGAAAAATGGTTTCAAACTGTCGCAGCAATCTGTCATCCGAGAGAATATACCTTCCAAAAGTGTCGCTGCAAACTGTCGCCTGAGGAAATACACCTTGTCAAAGTGTCACTGCAATCTGTCGCTCAGGAAAAATGGTTTCAATGTGTCGCTGCAATCTGTCGCACAGGAAAAACAGTTTCAAACTGTCGCAGCAATCTGTCGTCGGAGATAATATACCTTGCCAAAGTGCCGCTGCAAGCTATCGCTGAGGAAAAACAGATTCAAACTGTCACAGCAATCTGTCGTCCAAGAAAAACAGTTTCAAACTGTCACAGGAATCTGTTGTCCCACAGAATATAGCTGGTCAAAGTGTCGCTGCAAACTGTCGCTCGGTAAATGGTTTCAAACTGTCGCAGCAATCTGTCATCCGAGAGAATATACCTTCCGAAAGTGTCGCTGCAAACTGTCGCCTGAGAAAATACACCTTGTCAAAGTGTCACTGCAATCTGTCGCTCAGGGAAAAAGTTTCAAAGAGTCGCTGCAAACTGTCGCCAAAGACAGAGGTTCAAACTGTCGCAGCAATCTGTCGTTGAGGACAAATAGTTCCTAACTGTCGCAGCAATCTGTCGTCCGGCAGAATATATCCTTTTATACGTTTTTGGGGGGAGGGGGTGGGGGGGGCCCATCATACATTCACGAACAGTTTCAAAGTATCGCAGCAATCTGTCGTCCGCCAGAATATACCTTGTCAAAGTGTCGCTGCAAACTGTCTCACAGGGAAAAGAAAGCTCAACTCGGACCCATTCACTACCCTTATAATTGTTTCCTTTTGTATTGTTGGGGGGAGGGGCCCCATTATTCGTTTCGTGATCCCTTACATGGAAGACGTACCACGTTTCACTGCACGATCGTCCAGCTTTTGTGATCCATGTGGGGTTTTGAAAACACATACATGTAGTACTGTTGTTTGTGAGTCTTTGTAATCAGTAATATGCAAAAATAAACTTTGTGGGAATGAGACCAGGAATAAATAAATAAATAAAATAATGTATAAGTTTTATTAGTATATTGAGGAGGTCAATTTCAATGGCCGTGCCTACGATAGTCCTGTTCCACCACATCTTCACCCCGTCGCGGTTTCTATTTGTGAGCCAAAGGCGAACCCTTGACCAACTTGCATAGCAAACCGCGTTCCGTCCACACTCCAGTAACGTGACCTAGAAAAACTGCGCTGCTAAACTATTCGCTGATACCGAATGTAAAATATTTAATCCAAGCACTCATAACAATAAAATATTAATGGATAGACCAGTGAAATTTTATAGAAATCCGTGCGTTTCAACCCAATTCAAGTCCTGCAGTGGGAAGGTGATGTCGGATACATTGACCGCCTTTAAAGCTTCGGTGTTTTCTACATTTGCCTGGCTTGTTGGATGTTTGATGGTAGATGAATGGAGATGAATGAGTTTATTTTCTCTTCAAATAGATTTAGATTTAAACTATGTTTCCTTATATTTATTAATGTTCATGGTTGTTGAAAAGGTGCATGTTCTTGCCACTGGGTATCGCACAAGCTATCTGCTATGGTGTTTTCGATCTGTTGTCACGGTCGCCATGGTCGCGGTGCTTAAGTGATCTGATTGGTCAATATGTGCAGGATGCCGCTGTGTGTCGTTAATCGCGATACATTGTCCAAGCGGACCAGGGGTTATATCTATCATACAGATAGAGATACCCCTGGTTTTAGCGAGGATGGTTCCACCAGGGCAGTACTTTCCTAATCATCCATCTTGTTGCAAAAGAGAAAACTGAACGAATCATCAATGGTTCGCTATCTTAATAAATTAATATCCTATCAATGCTCTCCAATTGTATATGTCGCTATGTGGGATCTTACTGTTTTCAATTGAATTTGGTGTTCAGAGCGCCCAGCTCATGAATATTTAATAGTTCTATGACCTCGCGGCCGCATTTTAACTACTAACACTTGCAGGGGAGGGGAATAGGGTCATGGTCTCTGCTTTAACTCAAGGTTTATGACAAGGACCAGTCCATAATTCTACCCCGTGTTATGGTGCCAACCTGGCGGGAGGGAGGCAACATCAGAAGATTCCTCGACAGCTTGGCGTGTGCCTCGGCGGAGCCAACCAGAAAGCACTTACCATAAGGTTTCCTTCAAAGCACTATGAAGATCTCTCGGGATTTGTTGACACTCGCGTTACTGCAAGCCGGTTAGATCCTGCAAGCGACATATCCAAATGGAGGAGCAGTAATTTGTTTTATACTACATTCAAGCGTTACTGCAATCTAATTAAAATTGTATCCTATCTGCTCCCCTGTTTGGATATGTCGCTTGTGGGATCCAACCGGCTTGCACTAACGCGAGTGTTGACCAGTCCCGAGAACTCTCATAGTGCTTTGAAGGGAAATTAATGGTAGGGGCTTTTTCGTTGGTTCAGCCGACCCAGGCGCCACGCTGTTGGGGTTTCTTCTGATGTTGCCGCTCTCCCGCCAGATTGGTACCATAAAGCCGGGTAGAAATATGGACCGGTCCTTGGTATAAACCTTGGGTTAAAACGGATAACCCTATCCCCCCTCCACGTCTGCAAGTAAAGTAGTTCAAATGCGGTCGTGATGTCATAAGACTATTGAATATTTATTACCTGAGCGCTCTGAACACCAAATTCAATTGAAATCGGTAATATCCTATACAGCGACTTATACGATTGGGGAGCATTGATAGGATATTAATTTATTAAGATTGGAGTTACTGGTATCAGACTGCAAATTTGTTTTTGGAATTTAAATGATACAGTACCTGCGTCCATAATCCAAACAACGTTCACCAGTTCGCGCCCATAAACACTGCATGTACTGTTGCCTCTTTATTCATTGTAAGTGATGGGTAGATGTGTGTTTCTAGGAGTTTTTTTGGGTATGGACTAGGGAATACCTCCAATTCACCCAGAACTTAATTAGAGGGCGGAATGTAAGCAGATCGGTGTCCCTTACGACATTACACAATCCTGAGCGAGACCTAGCGGTGACTGCAGCCCTTGGCCTCTTTTCAGAATTTGCTGACGACTTAGTCATTGCGGTGCAGCACGACAGTCACATTGCCGGATGTCCGGATACTGATATGATTCTAGTTTTCTCGCCCACCCCGCCCAAATGTGAATTGCGACAACTGATCTGGTTACATGCCGCGCTCTTATCTCCAGTTTACCGATAACTTATTTAGAGGGCGGGATGTTAACAGATAGGTGTCATTCATAATATTACGCCAGTCAAACTGTAAGCGGCTAAAGTCAAAGCTCTGTCCGCTGATGAAGATGTCGGAAGCAGAGTCAGTGACATAGGCAGAATAAAAGCGTCAGTAGTATACAAGGAGTCAATTGAGTAAATGGCGCTTCACTGCGCATGCGCAGAACCTTGGGTGACGTCATAAGTGGCGATGTGCGCATGCGTGATGGGTCATGTGGATGGTGGTGGGAGGTGGGTACAAGATGGCGGCCTGGTTGGATGGTGGTGGGAGGTGGGTACAAGATGGCGGCATGTGGTGGTGGGAGGTGGGTACAAGATGGCGGCATGTGGATGGCCGCCATCTTGTACCCACCTCCCACCACATTGGATGGTGGTGGGAGGTGGGTACAAGATGGCGGCCTGTGTGGATGGTGGTGGGAGGTGGGTACAAGATGGCGGCATGTGGATGGTGGTGGGAGGTGGGTACAAGATGGCGGCCTGGTTGGATGGTGGTGGGAGGTGGGTACAAGATGGCGGCATGTGGATGGTGGTGGGAGGTGGGTACAAGATGGCGGATTGTGTGGATGGTGGTGGGAGGTGGGTACAAGATGGCGGCCTGTGTGGATGGTGGTGGGAGGTGGGTACAAGATGGCGGCATGTGGTGGTGGGAGGTGGGTACAAGATGGCGGCCTGTGGATGGTGGTGGGAGGTGGGTACAAGATGGCAGCATGTAGAAAAACGTATAAAAGGAGTCGATTTTTTAGGGTAGGGTGTATTCATTGCACTACTCTGCGTAGCACTGTGACTTACCTGACCTGACCTGACCTGCCTGCCTGCCTGCCTGCCTACCTGCCTGCCTGCCTGCTTCACCTCTAGTCAGTCATCCAGTCTGCTTGCCTACTTGTATGAGCTGTGGAGAACCTTTTACTTTTTTCACTTTTACCAGTGCAAATTCACCAGACTTTTACACCGTAGCAGTTACTCATCAGCCTGAGCCCATAGTCATGGAGGCAGCCCAGCTAGCGAAGTTTCGAAAGTACCGTGTTCGCCTCATTGATGAAATACAGCATGTGCCTGAACTATGTGATTTCCTTATGCAGGAACACATACTCGTGAAAGAGGGTGTCGAAAATATCATGGCGGAGAAAACCCCTTCAAGATGATGATGATATCTTAGTGATGGATACCACCACCGAAGAGCGTACAGCTAGCAAACGTACGCACACTACCCCAGAGAGTACTACACCTGCCAAACGTGCTGGACGACCCAAACGCCCCCGACTAACACCGTTAGAAATACCTGAGTCAGTGGTTGATGAGCCAGTAGTACCCCAGCAAGTGCCTGTGAAAGAAGAAGTGCAACTTCCTATGTCTGTCCAGGAGATCAATAACCTCATCCAGCAAGCCTACCAGGCAGCCCACACGGACATTTGGGAGCTCTCACCCTATTTAACTGTGAGTGTGAAAGACGAAGAAGTGCATTTTAATGCAGCGAGCTTTAACGACAGACCCGGTAGGCATATTGCCATGACCTTAGACACCTGGCAAAAACTGGAAACCCTTGATTACGCCATCGATGCTGTTATTCGCGACCAGGGGAGTGACGAAGCGAAATTTCATGTGGGTGACGACATCTTTGTGAGCTGTGCTTATTTCAACGATGAGCTCCTGGTGCATATTCGTAAATGGAGAAAGAGGTTAGATACGCAAGAGCTTGTTGCTTGTCCTCAGGGTGTCACCTTGAAATTAACGGCGTGGCGGAAGTTGCAGAGTCTCGCAAGTACAATTCGTCAAACTCTGGCCTACCAGGTGTCTCACTATATTTATCAGAAGTGCATCGACACAGTCCTGGATCTGATCAGACCTCAAATTCCACAGGACACTAGTGTACCCTCATACGCACTGATCACTGAGGCACTACAGGCTGTGACCGAGACGCAAATTGTCCTGGCAGTGGAAGCTGCCTGCCCTCCCAAAATTCCACGTGAAGAGATTATTACCTACATTTACGTGCACCAGGGACGGAAAGACGATGATGAATTCAAACAAGTCTTGTTGCGGAACTATTGAACAAGTGTTCAGAACAAGTGTTGAAAAACATTTTACCGTATTCCTACACACATTCATTGAAGTGGCTTGAGAGCGTATAATTGTATTAAAAATTCAGAGTTTTTTTACTGTTAATTGTATTAAATGCAGAACTATTGAACAAGTGTTGAAAAACATTTACCGTATTCTTACACATTCATTGAAGTGGCTTGAGAGCGTATAATTGTATTAAAAATTCAGAGTTTTTTTACTGTTAATTGTATTAAAAAAATTCAATACTCAGATATAATTGTATATAAAAATTCAATACCCTTGTGAACACGTTCATTCTATTTGTGTTAATAAAAATAGCAGAAAATTAAAAAAAATGCTTGTTAGTGTTCATTCTATTGCTTGTTAGTGTTCATTCTTTTTTTCTTTTTTAAATTGCGCATAAGGCCGATATGTCAACCCCACACCCAGTCCATTAGATGCCCCTTCATGAATGCTTCACTTTGATACCTCACTCCACCCCATCGGTCCACTAGGGGCTCCCCTAGCTCCAAAAAGGCTATTTTCATACCCTTCGACCGCCGCGCATGCGCAGAAGGCCGATAGTTCAATCCCACACCCAGCCCATTAGATACCCCTTCACCTAAGCTTCAATTTGATACCTCACTCGACCCACTCCCCCAAACAAAAACAAAAAAAAAAAAAAAAAAATGAATGTCGATATCCGAAAAAGGGTATGAAAATAACAGAGCTCTCGTCCAATCAACACCCAGCCCATTAGATGCCCCTTCATGAATGCTTCACATTGATACCTCACTCGACCCCATTGCACCATTAGGGGCTCTCCTAGCTCCAAAAAGGCTATTTTGAAGGTCGATATCGACCTTCATTTTTTTTTTTTTTTTGGGGGGGGAGTGGGTCGAGTGAGGTATCAAATTGAAGCTTAGGTGAAGGGGCATCTGATGGGCTGGGTGTGGGGTTGACATATCGGCCTTCTGCGCATGCGCGGCGGCCGAAGGGTATGAAAATAGCCTTTTTGGAGCTAGGGGAGCCCCTAATGGTCCAATGGGGTCGAGTGAGGTATCAATGTGAAGCATTCATGAAGGGGCATCTAATGGGCTGGGTGTGGGGTTGAAATAATCCTTTTTTTTCAATAATTTCAATTTTTATTTTTTTCAATAATTTCAAAAAATGGTAAAAAAAAATTAAAAATGTTTTTCTTTGGAGAGTAGCATGATGGGGAGTTGGTGTTAATTTTTGTGCTTTTTTGATAGAAGTTTCCTCTTCCGGAAAGATGGAGTGGCCCTGAAAAGGGCCTTTGAAAGTGTTACGACACTTGTTTTATGCCCGGTAGATTCTTTTTATTCCACCCACTTGCTTCCTGCAGATTGGACACTTGATTTTTAAATGTTGTTCACCGGCTTCAACGCAGTGGCACATGTCTCCTACACACGTCAGCGTGACCCAACAATCTTTACAGATGCATAAATGGCCACATGGTAATACAGCGTACTTGCTCTCTTCGTCTGTGCAGACGCTACATCTGGATATTTTTTCTTCTTTATGTAGTTGTTTGTTCTGTCTTTTAATCTCCGCGTCCATTGCATTATTGTCTTCTCTCATCCCGTTAATCACTTCGTTGAGGCGGGTTACCTCGGCTTCACCCCAAGAGCATGGTTGTGGTGGTGTTTCGGCAGCCGAAGTCGTTGGAGTTTCGCAAGGCGATGTCGTTATAATTGGCGTTGTTGTTGTTGGAGGTCTACTATTTAACCATGGAAGCTCGTCTTGTCCCCCATCAGTTATATCACTGTCGTCGTTTTCTTCTTCTATGGCTACCATCCTGTTGATTTCTTGGTCTTGTTGTTGACTTAGCCTTTGCAACCGTCTATCCTCTTCTGCTCCTACATCTCGCCGGAGTTGTTCCGCAAGTTCTTCTGTACTGCGTCTTAACGTGGTTTCGTCTTCAATAACCCTCTGAAAACTTGTGATTATCGTCATTCCACCATCTTCTTCACTGCTAACCATCTCTCTGTTTTCTGTAGCAGCATTTCTAGGATCTCTAGCGGGATGGTGGGTGAACATGGGTCGTCTTCTTGTACTCATGATTGTATTTGTGAATAAATGTCAATATACACGTTATTTATAGTCTAGTCGGCTGTGGGTGGTGGGAGGTGGGTACAAGATGGCGGCATGTGTGTGTGTGTGTGGTGGGAGGTGGGTACAAGATGGCGGCATGTGTGTGTGTGTGGTGGGAGGTGGGTACAAGATGGCGGCCGGTGTCAGTCAGTGCAAGATATGCTGGCCCACTGTATAGTGCTGTGTTACCATTGCCCAAGCCTAAAAATTTCCTCTTTTTTTTTCGATAAATCCGTTACAATTTTCAGGGAACTATTATAAGACTGTAACCCATAGTCTACACCTATTTTTAGCCAGGAAAATCAATTTATTTCCAATGTACCTGGTTTTTCATACTACCGTACACTAACCTTATGGGTTTAAAATTGCTAAAAATTAATAAAATAATGGCATAGTCTAGCGTTAGGCTGTTAAATTTTTTTAAATACTACACACTGAATTGCCTGAGTTCAACTTGCAATAAAATTTCTACGGGCGATGACATTTATTGTAAAATCACAGCCGTTTAAAATTGGAAAAGAAACACAGATATTTTGTCAGCGTCGTAAAATATATATCACACAGCTAGAGTGCTTTCGCTACGGTCCGCGTCTTACACTATAAATAGCGCAGTATTTTTTTCAATTATTCACAATTAATCTGAGTGCCCAGTCATGGAGCCACCCCTGGCTGAAATCATGGATATTGATACACCAGACTTGTTCACAAATGAAGATAATGAAGTTCAACTCCTCGGCAATATCATTAATTTGGTACATGACGAACCCTGGTTAGATGATATAATGAAAGACTTATTTCCACCACCACCTCAAACCCGGAACTACCCTGCACCAACTACAGCCCATTGTGAAGATCCCCCAGAAACATCGCAGCTGAGTAACTTCTTCGCCCATGCAGCCACACCGGATGTTACCCCAGACGTATACCAATGTTTTGACGACATAGACTGCATGTTAGAAAGGGTGTTGAAACCACAACAACCCCAAGCTAAAGAAAAAGAAGACGAAACGGCACAAGATGGAACCGATGGAACCGATGATACAGATGGAACCGATGATACAGAAGAAGGACAAGATGACAAGGCGGAGAACAGGGAAGACTCAAGAAAAACAGAGAGAAAATATTTAAGAAGGAAGAGGATAGACGCAAGAAAAAACAGAAAAGATGTCAGAATGAATAGAAATAGGCAACAGGAGAGGAAATACAGAAAAGATGCAAGGACAAAGAGAATAAGAGCGGAGACCAGGAAAATAAGCCAAAAAAAAATCCAAGACGAGGTGTATTATGTTTGGGCAATAACAACAACAACATTGGGATGTAACACAGAACGCCAAGACGCCTTATATTTACACTGTGTGGAATGTAGTAACCAATTCGCGAAATATGCTATCGCCCCCTGCGGACACCAAGCCTTATGTGAAACTTGCATTCATCGCCGTGCCCAAATACCAACATGTGCACAGGCCAACAAGCCCCTAGAGTGTGAATTACTACCCTTGACATTCCCCGTCTGTGCTGATAGAAGACAACGACTACAGACCCTCTCAACGATGTAATGGCTTATTACATATCCAAACGGTTATTTTTATAACCACCTATCTTTTCCGAAAGGGAACTTCTAACCACGCACAAAAAATTAACACTAGATCACACACATATATCCCTGTGCTCGTTCAAATAAATTGTCAGTCCCCGTTATCATTCGGGCTGTTATAACTTTTATCAAAATAAATTTCCCTCCCCCATTATTATTCGGGTTGTATTATTATTAGTAATATTAGTAACATGCCCGGGTTCAAAAATAAAATTTTAGTCCGTTATCATTCGGACTGTATAATATTAATTAAATTAATTACTGGGAGAGAGAAAAGAAAAAAATACCTGTGTTTATAAGAGAGAGAGATTAGTCCTCACAAGGACTGTTAATATTTGGGGCAGGGATTGTTTTTTGGTGATGTAGTTTGCTAATAAAATAAAAAAAAGAAAGGGTAATGTGGGACATCTGTGCTTTTGAAATTTGTGTGCCAAATTATTAGAAGCTTCCTCTTTCGAAGCATTGGTTCGCCCTGATAAGGGCGTTTTATGGTTCAATTTGATATGGTGTTTTCTTCACCAGGGGAGTTTTCTTGTCTACTCCCCCGTAGTCATCTCACTCACGGAAAAGTACGGGTGGGGGCTGATGGTATATAAGTGTTGCACTTCATCGTCCTCGTCGTGGTCAACAAAAATTGGAAGGCCATCCAAGAAATTGGCCGGTGCTATGGTGGTGTTGGGTGATTCTTCAAATATCGGGCCGGGCAGGTCTTGCAGGGGAAAGGGTGCCGGTGGTGATGGTGATGGCTGGGGCGCTGTCTCTTGTTGTAATGGCTTGACCGCCAGCAGTGGAGGAGGGGTGGGGTGCATGGCTTCATCCATGGTGCGCTGTAATAGGTCGAACCACCCCTCCTCGTTGATGGTAGTTCTTGCCGCGTTAAGCAACGCCCGTACATTGTCGGCGGTGCTGACTCCCCTGGCTTCTACTCCGCCAAGCAGCATGGCCTGCCAGCCCGAAAATTCCCGCATCCAAAACTGCTTGATTTCTCGTATCATAGCTCTTTTTTCCGCCTTGATAACTGCGGTACTTCTTGTTTCATCTCTCTGAGCATCGCTCTTCTCTTCCTTCTCGACAGTGTCTGTACTTCTCCATGCTCGGTGGTAGTCGACATCTTTGCTGCTTCTTCCATCTCTGTGTTCTCTGTTTGTTGTAGCATGTCAAAAAGTTTTGGAATAATCCGATTCAAGCGGGTGCACTATATATAGACAAAGCGCGGACCTTTGCGAAATCGCGTAGGCTGTCTGTTTTTTCTGGCGTACTTTGAAAAATCTGTGTGTTTCTTTCTCAATTATGAACGGCTGTGATTTTACAATATATGTCAGCGCCCGTAGAAATTTTATTTCCAATTGAACTCAGATAATTCATGATGTAGTATTTAAAATTTTAGCCGCCTAGCGCTCGACTACGCCGTTATTTTATTATTTTTAGCGAATTTTATACGCCTAATGTTGAAGTACGGAAGTACGGGAAAACCGGTACATTGAAAATAAATTGATTTTCCTGGTTAAAAATACATGAAGACTATCACTTACAGCCTTATAATATTACCCTGAAAATTCCAGCGGGTTTATCGAAAGAGAACTCTAGAAAATTATAAAAACATAGCCTCCGTTTCACGGCAAGAAAAACAATCTACGCAGTTCCAATTCATTTTTGGTGCAAAAAAATGGGACGCAACTCTGTTTGGACAGAACACATTTTTGTTTCAATTAATGTTATTTCGTAATTTATTAAATGTGTTTGTCGTATGAATTACATTGTTTTATTGAGGTAGCATTATGAAAAGGATGTTGGCTACCTATTTTATTAATTGTTTCATTGAATTAACGTTTCCTTAAATTTATAAGCTGTGTCAAAGGGGGCCCTGAGTTCGCTGGAGAATCGGGAACCCTCTCGCCAGCAGTAAGCGCACTATGGGCACACAGTTTAGCATTTAAAAAGTACCTTCACGTACGTATAGCATCTATTACCTATATAGTATGGCTTTCCAAGTATCGGGTTTTGCTATCTCAGAGCACTATTGATTGTTCTGGTAATTATGATGACTTGATATTATATCTCAGCAATGATATTATTTTATTTTTATCATGTTATTACTCAAGAATATCAATTTATGCACTCTGGGAGCGCCTACAAAAAATTGCATTGTCAATTTAATTATTTTCTCAGGGTATGAATTTTTTTATTTACAATTTTTTTTATTTACAATGAAATTAGCAAGAATCGGTATATATAAATTTTTGACTGGCCGGTATTTTGGCATTCATCATTATGGCAGCGCCGGGCAAGGAGCTCGCTTTCTTTCAACTGACGTCTGACGTGATTCTCATCGTGTATGATCATGAATTGCAGCTCATCAAAGAACAGCCTGCAGAAGTGAAATTATGTTTAAGCCTAGCCGGCTGGACTCTATTGACACGGGTGTTACAGGGAAAAGAGCCCGAAGTAGATTTTCTGCATGTCGGAGTCGGTGTCTACCTGCGAAGTGGAAGAGATGATTCTTTTTTTCCGCGGTTAGAACAGTGTGGGGGTGCCGCTATTCTACTTTGGCCGGCATTATGGCAGGCGCTGAAAGCTATTATTACCGAGGTCCACGACGTACTCTATCCTGAGGCCAATTCTGTCGCTACCCGTACTCTCACACCGGACTGTACTCTATTGTTATATCCCCAACGCGTGGAGCTGATCGATGATGATAGCCGGTGTTGGTGTACGTCTGAACCGGCGCGTGTCTCTTTATCTCCGGAAGGCTGGATTACCTTGAAACGTGTGTTATGCGGTGATCTCGACGGCGATAGTATTCACCTGTGTGACGACGTGTACATTTTCCGCGGACCCTATTTTGCCCGACTTCTATGTCTCAAGCGAGGGGGATTTACTCTGGACCCCGATCTATGGACGGCTTTGCAACAAGTAGTCTCCGTGGTCGATGAAGTACTCTCTCCACATGAGCCGCCCCTCACAGAATAGTACCTGACACTATAAATACCAGGGATGAGACAGAATGTGTATCATTCACCGTTCGACATTTAGAGCAAGCATGTCATGCAACATACGAGCCATCCTGCCCCTTACACCCCAGGTGGGGTTATACGTCTATCAAGATAAAGTCACCCTGGTGGAAGACTGTGGAGATATTTGCTGGGTACACGCTGAGACTCTATCGAATAGGGTGACGCTACAGCGTGATGGCTGGACTAAATTTAAACGGGTGTTGAGCGGTGAGTTGGACGGACACCTCATCCACATGGACAATGCCATCTACGTATACCATACCGCCCTCTTCCCACGGGTGGGCCGCTACCAAGACCCGGCGCGAAGTTTCCTCCTAACTCCCTCTCTGTGGTCAGCCTTGGAGAAAATAGTGCCTATTGTAGACCAGTTTTTTACACCGGACGACCGATCACCCGACCAGTTGGCGTGGGCTCGTGCTATAGAAGACGCGCTGGCTGAACCTCATGAAAAACTACATGATGAATCCGATACTACAGCCGGGGAAAGTACTATATCTATAGAATGCACAGAGGCTAGAGTGTCAGTGTCACCAGATGAAGCGAACAACACACATGACGGGCACCCAGAGGCGACCCGATGAAGGGTAATAAGAAGACCGTGATGCGGCGGTCCCGAAAAAAGGAGAAAAAGGCGTCTACAGTGATTAACAAGGTGTTAACCGATTTGTATTACAATCCTACGAGTCCAGCCGCGTATAGCGCTGTGGGAGCGCTGGCTCGAGCGGCCCATTCTCAAGGCATCAGTCGAACTGAAGTTCGAGACTGATTAAAAACCCAAGACACATATAGCTTACATCGAGCTGCCCGACGTCATTTTCGCCGTAACCGGGTGATCGTAGGCGGTATAGACGCGCAATGGCAAGCGGATTTAGTGGATATGAGTCGATTTGCACCTCACAATGATGGACATCGGTACATATTGACCTGTATCGATATTTTATCCAAGTATGCCTGGGTACTACCCATTCGCACCAAAACAGGAGAGAATCTAATAGGAGCGTTTCAGCAGATTTTCAAGACGGGGCACAAACCTCTTTATTTGCAAACGGATGAAGGCACAGAATTTCTCAACCGACCCTTTCAAGCCTTTCTTAAGAAACAGAAGGTATTTTTTTTCCATACGTACAACGAGACGAAAGCTTCGGTGGTGGAACGCTTCAATCGCACCTTCAAAGGCCGAATGTACAAGTATTTTACCGCCCAAAACACCCGACGGTACATCGATGTATTACCTCAACTGGTACAAGGCTACAATCGCGCCTATCATCGCAGTATCCAGCGAGCTCCCCGTGATGTGACAGAACGCAACGAACATCAAGTGCGTGCTACGCTGTACTCACCCAGTCCACCACTCACGGCACCCCGTTACAAACGTGGAGATGTGGTACGGATCAGTAAAGTGAAAGGCCAATTTGAGAAAAGTTACTTGCCCAACTGGAGTGACGAGCACTTTGTCATCGTTCGCCATAAACCTCGACAGCCACACGTCTATCAACTGGAAGATCTACAAGGAGAGAGACTGCAAGGCACGTTTTACGAGGCAGAATTACAACCTATAGTGAAAACACCGAAAGACTACTACACGGTGGAAAAGATTTTGAAAACGGAACGTCGACGTGGCATTCCCTATCATTTCGTCAAATGGCAAGGATGGCCTCGTTCGTTTAATTCCTGGGTGTCCGGCCGTGACATGAAACGCCTATAAATTCTAACCCCTATCACCACCCGCCTTCAGTGTAGGATTGTACCATGGATAGTACACGTCTACCCTTACTGTTACGAACTCGAAAAGCACAAGTCGGTACTGTTTTGTGTCTAGTAGTGGTTCTGGGTACGTTATTTACAGGCGTGTTCTACGATTTGTCGTACGTGATATCCTGTTTCAACAACCTGCGTTCTCCATCATCCACCACTTCGACCACCACCACCACTACGACGACCACACTGCCTACACCAGCCAAGACGTCAAGGGTTCGCCACGTATCAACCCAGACACCCACGTTTCCATCCAAGACGTCCACACCGTCTACTCCAGCCATCACTACGTTACCCTTTACCCGCTACATCCAGCCACCCACGACGACCACCACGCCCCGTACTACGACTACTCCACGTCATCCTCCGTCATCCCTGAGAAGCGACGACGATCCTTCCACTCCATCACTACCATCTAGTACATCCACCACGACGCCGCTAAAAATATTTGCAGTGGATCCCCGTGAATCACAACGTTTACCACGACAACGGTACCCATTCGAGTACGATCCCCGGCGGCATCCACGAGAACGGTGGTGGGCTTCTAACCGTCGAGCGCAAATCACCAAATAAAAAACTAAAAAAACTATGGATCCTCGATGGCAGCATCCTTTCACGTGTCTCATCGCTGGACCGACAGGGTCGGGAAAAACACACTTCGTTCAACGTCTCATCCAACACGGGTCAGCCCTCATTTCACCCCCTCTAGCTCGCATCCTGTGGTGTTATGGCGCTTGGCAACCCGCGTACGAGGCACTGGCCCGTGTCCCGGGACTCACCTTAGTGGAAGGCTTACCTCCTGAGGATACACCCCAAGATACCTTGGTGGTGGTGGACGATCTCATGACGGAAACGGACAGTCGAATCACCCGTCTCTTTACCAAAGGCAGCCATCATAGTCGGTTGAGCACCATCTACATCGTACAGAATCTCTTCAGTAAGAACAAAGAGCACAGGAACATTAGTTTGAATGCTCAGTATGTGGTGTTATTCAAAAACCCCAGAGACGCTTCACAAATTACCCACCTGGCCCAACAGATGTACCCTAAAAACACGGCCTTTGTACGAGAAGCCTTTGAAGATGCTACCCAACCCGCTCACGGGTATCTACTCATCGACTTGAAACAAGACACGCCCTCTACCCTTCGATTGCGTACCCTGATTTTTCCCGGCGAGGTGCAGACGGTGTACACACCCAAATAAAATAGGATAAAAGATAAAAGAAGAAGACAACGCACTCTAGCCGTCATTCATCATCATGTCTGCACGCGTACGCAAGCACGCGCCGGCTCTGCGCGTATTACGCAGCGCGCCACCGGAGGTGGGCCGGGCCCTGGTGCGCGGAGCGGATCCCGACTTGGTACGGTGTTTGTGTGAAGTAGCCCATAATGTGTTAAAAGGCAATGTTCCACTCAGTCCTCTGCAGAAAGGGAAATTGCAACGGCACAAGGCGGGTCTCCGAACGTTGGTCAAGAAGACGGGCAGTGTCAAGAAAAAGAAACAGGTGTTACAGCGAGGTGGATTTCTCGGCGCACTCCTCGCTCCCTTAGCCGCTACTGTACTGGGACCGTTATTAGGCTCCATCTTGGGACGCTAACATGGAACATACGAAAAAAATGATGCTGGTCGAACCTCGACTGTTACAGAGTTTGCAATCCCCCTATCCCGTGCCTGCCACAGTGCAACAACTCCAGTCTCTGGATGAAGAGATGAATAGTATACTACAACGTCGACTCCCCGATCACGAGAAAATTCAACTCTACCATCATACGCTGAACCAGTACCAGACGTTTATGGATCAATATAGAGGCGGGAGTACTAGTACACCACCACCACTATCCACCACCACGCCCACAACACTGACATCTCCATCACTACTACCTTCACCTGAGCTGGAAGAGGAAGTGTTGACCAGTGTGCCTAAAGCCTTCAAGACCAAGGCCCGTTTATTGTTGGACCGGGTGAAACAGAATGCCGATATGAGTTGGAATGCTGAAGGAAAACTGCTGATTCGAAACAAAGTGGTGCCGGGGTCTCATATGACCGATTTGATCAACGATATGGTCCGTTCTCGCAAACACTCTAATCCCCCGGGCTGGGAAGTCTTTGCTCAGGGATTAAAAGACAGTCACATCCCTCAAGAATTGGTAGGGAATCCTAACCGTTGGGCCTTTATGCAGCAATCGAACACCCGACACCAACCTTCACCCTCCTCTTCTTGGGACTCCATGCCACCGCCGTCCAAAATACCACAACCACGACAGGGACGATCTAAGTCACCGCGACGATCACAACGCCGAGGTAAGAAGGCGCCCAAGGCCTTTGGAGGCTCTTACTGGGAACCCTACTAATAACTTCTATAAAAACCCGGTGCAGAAGCCAGAACAACTCAGTCGTCGTCATGTTTTACCTGACGTTGCCCAGTAATAGTTCACTCGACGTGTTTCCTGACAACACCTTGACCAAGTATGTCACTCAATTACCCCAACCGTTACATTTACCTGGACGATGGGAATGTGGACTGGTGGATATTCAATACCCTTACTCATGGTACAACGTACAAGACGGAGAAATATGGTACGAAGTGACCTACGAAGATAAAATCTACAGACTGACTCTCCCCGAAGGCCAATACGATACGCCCCAGAAGTTCATACGGGGTCTGATGAGCTTGTTGGAGTACAAGGCTCTAAAGGAGAGCACGGATAGTGCAACACGCCTGATAGCCTTTCGCTTCAAGAAAAGGGTGTTCTTCGATGTCAACGTACACAACGACAAAAACTCTATCATGCTGAGCCCTAACGTGGCTGTGAAACTCAGTCCTACACTACAGCAAATGTTACGGCTGCCTCAGCGCGTCTACAAGGGTCCCACCATTGACAACGGTACGCATTTGATGGATATGAAAGTAGGTATGTACGGACTATACGTCTACTCGGACGCCGTGGACAGCCATATTGTGGGTGATGTGAACACACCTCTGTTACGGGTGGTGCCCATTAGCAAGACGTATGGCGATCAAGCCACCCACAGTTTCAACCCTATAATGTACCTGCCCGTACGACATACCGATATGAACACGATCACGGTGGATATAAGAGATGACACGGGACGCCCGATCCCATTCGAACGAGGAAAAGTGGTGCTAACACTTGCTTTCCGACAAACCCGCTCTCCTCACTTCGTATAATGTACGTGCCTTACCAGTGCCATACACCCAGCTATGCCGACTACTACAAGAAACAAACGGGAGGAAACTTGCCCATGTTTAGCGGGGCACGCATGCAACGAGGTCACGGATTGGGAAACATACTGGGCAGCATTGTGAAAACGTTTTTACCCTTGGTGACACGGGGTGTGAAAGCGGTGGGAAAACAAGCGGTACGCAGTGGATTGCGCGTGGCCGGTGATGTGATGGAAGGCACAGCACCCCGACAAGCCTTCAAACGACGGGCTAAAGAAGCCGGGAGCGTCTTGATCGCCAAAGCCCTTAAAAGACAAACTCCGACACAGCGAAGAGTCATTCGACGTCCAACACACCGACGACGCACACCCCAGAGGAGGAGAAGGACTAAGCCCCAGAAGAAAAAGAAGAAGAGGAGTAGTAGGAGAGACATCTTCGCATAATGGCATTCATTAACTCCGAGTCGTGTCCGTCTACCAACAGTGAATTAGATTTGTGGACTATTCCACCCACCCAAACCAGTGTAGCCGAAGGACGTTGGGTAGAACATCGACCCCTGGCTAGCCTGACGGGGATGGGCCCCGTGGAATTTACCATTGAAAACAAAGATACGGCCTACCTGGATTTAGCCCACACCTACTTGTACGTAAAAATAACGAACATGGACGGGACGCCCATAAAGGCCGATGCAGTAGTAGGCCCGGTGAATCTTTGGCTGCACTCCTTGTTCCAACAGGTGGATATAGGTCTGAACGATAAACTCATCAGTACGTCCACCAATACGTACCCGTACCGAGCCTACATGGAGACGCTGTTGTCGTACGGCACTGATGCCAAACAATCACACTTACAAGCTGCGATGTACTTCAGGGATAAACCCGGATACCTGGGCAACATAACCGGTGGCAATAATGGGTTCGTCACACGCAAAAGAATGACAGCCGAAAGCAAGTCCATCGATATGATGGGACGACTGCACGCCGATCTGTTCATACAAGACCGCTACATGATGAACGGTGTATCCATCAAGATCAAGTTGATCCGTTCCTTACCCACGTTCGCCTTAATGGCCGGTGGAGAGGGGGATATCCATTACAACATCGTCATTGAAGATGCAGCCCTGTTTGTCCGTACAGTAGATTTGCAACAGGGCGTGTTGCTGAGTCACATGGAAGCCTTATCGAAAAAACCAGCCCTGTACCCCATCCGACGCGTACAGACCAAGGTGTTCTCTGTGCCAGCAGGTACGATGATGGCCAATCGTGAAAATTTATTTCTAGGGGATCTGCCTAAACGTCTTACCCTGGCGTGTGTGACCAACACCGCATTCAATGGAAATTGGGCTGAGAATCCGTTCAAATTTGAACATTTCAACATCAACTTTGTGGCACTACACGTGGCCGGCCATCAAATTCCAGCCCGTCCATTACAACCGGACTTTACTAGCGGAAACTATGTGCGGACCTACCTGAACCTGTTTACAGCCACAGGACAAAACAACCAGGACGAAGGCAATACCATCAGTCGAGAAGACTTTAGCCATGGGTACACATTGTTCGCCTTTGACCTCACCCCCACCTTGGAACACGATCATCAACTGGCTTTGCTGAAGAAAGGAAACCTACGGTTGGAACTGCGTTTCGCCACCCCTCTAGACAACACCATTAACGTGATTTGCTACGCCGAGTTTGATAACGTCATCAGCGTGAATGAGCAAAGAAACGTGCTGTGTGACTACGCCAGCTAAGAGTCATCATGGATACAGAGCAGCTGATGGGCATACTCCAGCGAGATCCGAAGATCCCCTTTCGAGGTGTGTTTCCACGCAATGTGTTTCCCACCCACTCCACCACCCCAGCAGCCTACATCCTGAATACAGACCCGGGGAGTCGACCCGGTGAACATTGGATAGCTGTGTACGTGGACACCCTAGGCCAAGGCGAATACTTTGATTCCTACGGACTTGCACCCCTACATGCCGATTTGGTGAAATTCATGGACGTCTCTACTACAGAGTGGCGTTGGAATACGCAAAGATTACAAGGCCCCTTGAGTAGTGTGTGCGGCCAGTACTGTGTGTTTTATCTCACTCACCGGAGTAGAGGACATTCTATGCCCACCATTGTACATATGTTTGATGATTATTGTCAAGCCGAAGACCGTGATGTCCTCGTCTATGACTGGACGGCCTCTCGTTTTAATGTGCATGCTCCATTTCTCTGGTTAACTTAAAAATGTACTGCGCGCGCGCAGACCACTTGTTTATTATTATCATGTTATATTGTTATGACGTTGTTGTTCTGACGTTCTGTTGAATAAAAGATGAAAAAACACAAAAAATGTTTTGACTTTTTTTTTATTTAAGTCAACAAGAAAGGATTAGACTATATATACAAATAGAATACAGGGTACAAATAGTAGGGGTTAAGGTACAAAAAAAGTTCTGTCAGGAGTAGGATTCGAACCTACGACAGCATTCGCCGACCAGCACTTAATACCGGCGCCTTAGACCACTCGGCCATCCTGACTTTTACATTTGTGTATCAACAGTTATAGTTCGACATTGTTCATAAATCCAAGTAAGTGGTGCTCACACCGTCGGCCAACACTTTTCGTTTGGGGTAAAAGAAAGTAAAGGCGTCTCGTTGCTGAATGTACGTCCGCATCTGGTGGTCCACCACTCGAAATCCTCGGTTAGTACCACTCGCACTGGCCTGGCTTTGCAGCACGTTCAAGTACAAGGCTTTGTCGATGTTGGGATCGCGCCGGCTCACCCCTTTGCAGCTAAACTTATTTTCGTCTTCGTCTCCTCCGTAACAGTAATACGTCTTGGAGGAGAGCGCAATCATAGCATCCCCACTCCACTCCAGCTTGAACAGGCCCGGCGTATGCTTATCGTACTGGTAATGTTCACGGCGAGGTAGCCACTGGTCCCGTTCCGCTTCATACTGGGCCCGTAACTCCGGTTTGACGAGTGACTCCCAGTCCGGGTTGGAAACGGCCATGTAGGCCGAGTCGGTGTCCATTTCCATGAGTTGCCAGTCTGAGGGATTAAAATACACACCCATAAAATCATAGAGAAACTGCAGCATCCTCAGCTTGGCCACCTGATAGACCATACATCCAATCTGCAGGGGTAAGTTGTAACGGATAGTCTTCTTGGCTGAAGTGACTTCATAGGTGTCGTCATCGATGACCTCCACGGACCGAAACAGAGGAGAATTCACTTTTTTGCGGGCTTGGGTAGTAGTACAAATGTTCACGTTGACGTGCTTATCCTGGTTCGTTACCGTTTTTCCGTAATAACCATTGCCAGTCAGCTTCCAACATTCACCGATGATGGCCTCACTCGGGTATTCATCACCTTGACGACGGGCCGACGTCACGAGGTCGGCATTCTCCGCAAAACAAGCGTCAGGTACGTACTGTATCACTTGATATATTTGGGTAATTTCCAAACCGTGGTTCATGTACCACTGCAGTAAGGGCGTGCCCAGCAAGATTTTCTCGGCCCACATACTCCCAATCAACATGCGTCGAGGTTGAGGCAAACACTCGTGTTGCTCCGCATAGGCGCCCATGGTCTCCCCAATATCAGCCCGACCCACCAGCGTGTTCTTGAAGATATGCGGGCACTGGGCGAAGAGGGCTTGAGAGTGTCGGGAACATGCAAATCGCATTCCACAAAGCCGTAGAGCTGCCCCGAACGAATGGCGTCCAACATCTGTGGCAGACTCAGCAGTCGCCGACGACTCAAGGGGTACTCACGTTCTTTTAGGAACCGTTGTAAATGGGGCAGGGCCTGGCACATCGTGTGAAATTCACACTCCCACATTTCAATCAGATGGTATCCTCTCTCTTTCACATAATCTCCGTTCGCCACTACTTCTTCCCGTAATTCTTGCGGTGTTTTTCCACGTCGCTCATTGAAGCGTCCAGCGCTGAAATGACATTCGTGGCCGTGCCAGTAACAGCCATAAAACTGGAAAACGGTCGGTGTTCCTTGTACAAGGGCAAACCCATCGACGGGGAGTCGGCGATCTCCTATACGCTTCTCTGTGGCGTTGGTCTGGTGACGTATATAAATGGCCCGTCGATAGGCTTCCCAGTCCAACCACTGGTCGGCGAGATGTTTGTACGGCGTCCGTTGAGGTGTGAAATGTTGACCGTCTGCCCACCAACGCGTATAATGCCCGCTGGGCATGGGTTGGGCGAGCGACCACAGGTAGAGGGCATTGGCGTCAAATCCAATGATTTTGGCACAGGGTTTCCCACTGGGCAGAGTCGTGACATCCTTCTCATGGTAGCGGTGAAAAATAAGACTAGGTCCGCCGACAATGTTCTGCTTCAGACAATCATGCATGTCTGCATCTTTTTGCTGTATCAGCGAGAAGTACGTAGGACACTCTTGAAAAAGATGGCGAAGCGCCAGACCCGGTAAACTCAAGCACTCCTTGAAGATGTCGACGTGCATTTGGCGATGAAAGAGTTGCACCATTTTCTCGGTCGCTTCCAGGAAAGGAACCACATCTAGGTTATTATACCACACCAGGAAATCTCGCAACGTCTTCATGCTGTGGCGGTTCCACACTTGTTGGAGTTCGATGTAGGTGTCCTCTGGCAGAGCTTCCCCTTTCAGGTCATTGTAAAACGCTTCCCGGGGTGGCAACTGGGTGTCTTCTAAGCGGTCCAGGCTCGTCATATAGGTGTAAGGGAAGTAACCTTTGGTTTGTGCACAGTTATAGGCCTTGACCCACTGATCATAGCTACAATTAGGAGCTAAATAGTTCCGTACATCCAGGAAATGCAGTGATGTGGTAGTGAGGGCCATATGATTATTGATCTTCTTGATGACGGACTTGAGGGTATCGGACTGGGCCAAGTAAGGGTAGAGAAATTCCTTCACCATGTTCAAGTCGTATCGCCCCGAATTGAAGCCGAGCACCGGTAACTGACCTAGGTATTGTAGGAAATGTAACTTCAATTTCGCCGCATACGGTTTAGGTAAAGGGACATCCTGCGACTGCAGGGGCTGCGACTGCAGGCACTCGGGTTCACACTCGGACTGCGACTCCGACTCGGACTTGGACTCTTCATCGTCTGCTACACCCGGTATAGGTATACGTTCATCCAGCTGGTCCAGTACGTGCTGGAACTTGTCCACTAATAGTTCTGTACTAGCCGCACTGACTTGCTCTAAATACTCCATCATCCGGGAGATCAACTCATGGGATTCCCCCGTGGACACGAAACACACCGGTGCAGCGTCATAGCCAGGTACGTTGCTGGAAATACTGACACTCAGAGGGATATGGCGCTGCGTCCACTGCGTTTTCGCTGAAAACATGTCCATGGGCTCCAACAGGGCCTCAAAATCGTAACACGCCCGGAAGGGAAAATAACGGTCCGCCTCCGGTATCATCACACCCTCATCGGCCAGTTCCTGGAAAATAGTAGGTGCATTATGATACACACCACCCGGATATACTCGCTTGACACTGTTGTCACAGATTTTCTCGTGGCGATGTAAGTTGTAAGACTTTTTAAACACACGATGGCATTGGGTACAACTGAAAGACTGAGCGTACTGGCTCATATTGTTAATGAGCGAAAAATGACTCACGCCATTGTCGTCGAACACATTGACTTTCATCGTAGCAGCATACCGTTCTGTTGATCGCCGAACCAATTCAGCCACAAATGTATCCTCCTCCTCGCATCGTAATCGATAAACAAAGATATTAATATCGAACAGTGTTTCTACGTCATCCAAATTCTTAAACGGCACTCCACGGAAGTGCCGCTTATGCAAATCTTGCTGCTCTAAATATTGTTCCCAATAGTCATCGGCCATTGTGTCACAAGCCTTGGGGTCACACTCGTCGAGATGCACGGCCAAACACCGAAACAGACATTTCCGGTCTTTGTAGGGCCCCTTTCTCCCTGCTGTTAATGCATACAGGCCTTTTCGACGAAGCAACCACGGGGGTAGTAGTACAGGAGCACCGATGGGGTGATCTCTCATTTTCGTGACGAAAAATGTGACGTTAGTCACCATTTCCACAAGCCATTGGGTATTGGGGCGTTGCAACCGAGCCCATTCCAATGGATCCAACGTAGTCAGTTGGTCGATGAGTGGTTCCAGAGAAATCGCATCCGTCACCGTGAACGGCTGATCAAACACATAGGTATTATTGCTGGGATAATAATACCGCACCTGATCCGTCTCCTTGTGCCGTAAAATGTACCCGAATGTCATATTCAACTTGAACGATGTCACCTGATCTTTGAAAATGTTCTCGGCATAGGTAGACAGATACGTGAGGTCCTCCAGCCGAAAATTGTACAAGTCCAAAAGACGACGGTCACGGTGATAACAATGGCGTATGGTAGCCCAGTGTCGTTGATAAATGGCCCTCACACGCTCGTCTTTAGGCAAGACTTCAACAGGAGGTGCTGCTGGGTGCAAGGGAAAATCTTCTCCACGTCTCATGCTTTTCGTCTCATACAAGCGGATAGGCAAGCAGGCAGGCAGGCAGGCAGGGAGGCAGGCAGGCAGGTCAGGTCAGGTAAGTCAGATTGAATACACCCTTACCCTTAAAAATCGACTCCTTTTATACGTTTTTCTACATGCCGCCATCTTGTACCCACCTCCCACCACCACATGCCGCCATCTTGTACCCACCTCCCACCACCATCCAACCAGGCCGCCATCTTGTACCCACCTCCCACCACCATCCATCCACAGGCCGCCATCTTGTACCCACCTCCCACCACCATCCACATGCCGCCATCTTGTACCCACCTCCCACCACCATCCATCCACATGCCGCCATCTTGTACCCACCTCCCACCACCATCCAACCAGGCCGCCATCTTGTACCCACCTCCCACCACCAATGCATGTGGATGGTGGTGGGAGGTGGGTACAAGATGGCGGCCATCCACATGCCGCCATCTTGTACCCACCTCCCACCACCACATGATGTGGTGGGAGGTGGGTACAAGATGGCGGCCATCCACAGGCCGCCATCTTGTACCCACCTCCCACCACCACATGCCGCCATCTTGTACCCACCTCCCACCACCATCCACACAGGCCGCCATCTTGTACCCACCTCCCACCACCATCCAGCACGCATGCGCACATCGACATAATTCACTTTCGCGCATGCGCAGAAGGACGTTGTCCCCTTTATCGACTCCTTGTATACTACTCTTTTCATTTCAGTTATCGGTTGTTAAATGTTTATTTGCATTTGAAAGATCGTGATCATCTCGTTTATCTGTTCGTTTACCGTCGTTTATCGGCTCGTTCATCGTTTCGGTCAACATTTCGGATTAGTTAGCGTTTGCAAAAACTGCTAACCAGACCAAGCACTAATAGTATATGACTTACAACATGCTATGGAGTTCAGGCGGCATCACCAGGCGAGCGTGCATGCATGGGATGATCGTAGACTGGATGAGTCTCTATTTCATATGTACTATTTAATAATAATAAAATGATCTTTAATAAATATATATACGTTTGATAAGTAAATAAATAAAAAATAAAAATGAAAAGCATTTCTTAATAGGCAGAGTTACTTCCTTTTGTTTCCCCTTTAAAATACATTATGAAACAGGGACTGGGTTCAGTCTAGGGATGATCGATAACGTCACTTCCAGCGATAAATGAAACGTGAGTGAGTGAATGCATGAGTAGTATATAAAGGACCGATTCAGTCACATCCACCTCACTGCGCATGCGCGAAATGAGGTGAAATGGGGCGTTGCGCAGGGCGGTGTGTGGAGATGTTCTGCGCAGGTATGACGTCACTTCCGGTCTGGATGAATCGGGCGTGACCTTGGGAGCATGTAGTCCTCTGCGGTGATGCGGTCTGGCGGTGAGGCGGTCTGCCTCCGCGGACCGAAAGTAATCCCAAATACGTGGATTTTCGTGAGAATGTTCGGCAATCTGTAGGGACCGCTAGTGGACCGATTGGGTCAAGTGAGGTATCAATATGAAGCATACGTGAGGGAGCATCCAACGGGCTGGGTGTGAGGTGGAACTGACGTCATTCTGCGCATGCGCAGTAGAAAAAGACTATGGAAATAGACGTTTTGGGGTCTAGGTGGGCCACTAATGGTCCGATGGAGTCGAGTGAGGTATCAATGTGAAGCATACGTGAGGTAGCATCCACCTGGGCTAGTGTATCGTTCGTTATCAACATTCTGTGCATGCGCAGACAGAGAATTGTGGGAAAAGGGTACGGAAATAGACGTTTTGGGGTCTAGGTGGGCCACTAGTGGGCCGATTGGATCGAGTGAGGTATCAATGTGAAGCATTCCTGAGGGAGCATCCACCTGGACTAGTGTGTCGTTCGTTTTCAACATTCTGCGCATGTGCAGACAGGGAATTGTGGGAAAAGCGTATGAAAATAGATGTTTTGGGGTCTAGGTGAGCCCCTAATGATCCGATGGTGTCGTATGAGGTCTTATTTTGAAGCTCTCGTGAGGGAGCATCCGCCTGGACTAGTGTGTCGTTCGTTTTCAACATTCCGCGCATGCGCAGACAGGGAATTGTAGGAAAAGGGTATGGAAATAGACGTTTTGGGGTGTAGGTAGGCCACTAATGATCCGATGGAGTCGAGTGAGGTAGCAATGTGAAGCATACGTGAGGGTGCATCCGCCTGGACTAGTGTGTCGTTCGTTTTCAACATTCTGCTGCGCAGGTCCGAGTAGGCCTGTATATAGCCCCATATAGCTCCATACTGGCTATGGGGGGGGGTGGTCAATATCTTTTGTGGGTTTTACTATGGGTTGTGGGGTCTCGTTTTTCTCGTCTCGCCAAGAAAATCACAATGGGAAGGGTCCCGGAGCGAAACGGTGAAATTTTTCGAAAACTACCGGGTAGGCCTGTATATAGCACCATATAGCGCCATACTGGCTATGAGGGAGGGATGGTCAATTTTTTTTTTTTTTTATCGGTTTTACTATGGGTTGTGGAGTCTCGTTTTTCTCGTCTCGCCAAGAAAATCACAATGGGACGGGTCACGGAGCGAAACGGTGAAAGTTTTGGAAAAATACCGGGTAGGTCCATATAGCCCCATACTGGCTATGGGGGTATATAGGTCCATCCTGGGAAATTCACACACGTTCATTATGATATGGGTTGTCCGGTCTTGTTTTTCACGTCTCGTCATTTAGAACATGATGGGAAGGGTCCCGGAGCGAAACGGTAAAATTTTTGGAAAAAGTTCACCGAGGCCTGGGTAGGCCCATATAGTCCCATACTGGCTATATGGGGGTATAGGTCCATCCTGGGAAATTCACACACGTTCATTGTGATATGGGTTGTTTGGACTTGTTTTTCACGTCTCGTCATTTAGAACACGATGGGAAGGGCCTCGAAGCGAAACGGTGAAATATTTCGAAAAGTATCGGGTGGATCTGTATATAGGCCCATCCTCATACTGGCTACGGCGGAAGGGATGGTCAATTTTTTTTGGGTGGGGGGGTACTATGGGTTGTGGGGTCTCGTTTTTCTCGTCTCGCCAAGAAAATCACAATGGGAAGGGTGTCGGAGCGAAATGGTGAAATTTTTTTAAAAGTACCGGGTAGGTGTGTATATAGGTAGCTATAGCCTCTTATTGGCTATGAGAGATAGGTCCGTACTGGGTGGACGTTTTGGGGTCTAGGTGAACCCCTAGTGGTCCTATGGTGTCGTATGAGGTCTTATTTTGAAGCTCTCGTGGAGGAGCATCCGACTAGACTAATGGTTCGTCCGTTGTCAATATTCTGCGCATGCGCAGTCTGTCCGTATTATAGAAAGCAGCCATTTTGGGGGGTATGTGGGGGTGTGTTTGGGGTAGAGATGGACCGCTATGGGTCCGAATGGGTCGTGGAAGATGTCCAAGTGAAGCTTGTGTGGGGTAGAGTCAGAACGGTGTGTTTTTAGTGCAAGTCTGCGCATGCGCAGTTGGGTGTAGTAAGTAAAGCGGTCATTTTGAGGGTGCGTGGAGGTGAGTTTGGGGTAGAGAGGGACCATCCTTGGCCCGAATGCGTCCTGGGAGGTATCATTTTGTAGCTCTCGGGGTGTAGACCTCGATTGAGAGATGTTCGCGTCATCTGTGACGTCATCGATGACGTCATCAGTAGGAGTAGTAGCGAAAGCGGCCATTTTGCGGCAGTGAATGAAGGTATTTGGTGTAGAGATGGACCATCCTTTGTCCGAATGCGTGGTGTGGGGTATCATCTTGTAGCTCTCGGGGTGTAAATCCCGATTTGAGGGATATTCACGTCATCTGTGACGTCATCAGTAGGAGTAGTAACCAAAGTGGGCATTTTGGGGCAGTGAAGGAAGGTATTTGGTGTAGAGATGGACCATCCTTGGTCCGAATGCGTCGTGGGAGGTGTCATTTTGTAGCCTTCGGGGTGCAGACCCCGATTTGAGGAATGTTCACGTCATTGGTGACGTCTTCAGTAGGAGTAGTTGCCAAAGTGGACATTTTGGGGCAGTGAAAGAAGATATTTGGGGTAGAGAGGGACCATCCTTGATCCGAATGCGTCCTGTGGGATGTCATCTTGTAGGTCCCGTGGTGGAGACCCCGATTTGAGGGATGTCCACAGCATCTGTGACGTCATTGGTGACGTCATCAGTATGAGCAATAGAGAAAGTGGGCATTTTGGGGCAGTGAAGAATGGATTAGCAGTATAAAAGCGCTTTTCGAGCCCTATTGACCTTGCGGCGCAATGCGCAATGAGTGTATGCGCGTATGTGTGTGAGTGTGCGTGTGTGTGTGTATGTGTGCGTGTGTGCGCGTGCAAGTGCGTGTGTTTATGCGTGTGTGTGTGCGTTTACGAAAGGTGTATAGCGAGGACATTTATATGAATACACACCTTCATACTGGGGGCACACCTCCAACCGGGGACGTCCCCGGTGTGACAAAGACTCGGAAACTGTTTCGCTGCCCGTTTTATGATCTTGTATACAACACCATGGTAAAAAAAAAAATAACGTATATGTCCCCATTTTGACTGGAGAAAACTCAAACGGGTGTGTTTGAAATTGAAAACGGGTGTTTGCCTGGGTGTCCCCACTTTGCCGGTAGTTTCATGTGTCACCACTTATGGCGTGAAAATACGGGTTTGGTTATTTCAGGTGCTGTGCAAATTTGAACTGGAATGAACGTGTCCTGGAAATCCCGAGGCTGCCCACAACACAAACCAGCAACAGGTTTCTTGAATAGCCAAAAAATAAAGAAGTCCCAACTTGTATGGTTGTGTACGGATGTCCCCACTATGCACCTTTGGTCAACATGTGTGTGTGCGTCTGCATGTGTGTGTGTGCGTGTGTGTGTGTGTGTGTGTGTGTGCATATGTGTGTCGCCGTATGCAGACGCACGCTCCCGTGGTGCACCCTGTACCCTATAGCCCGTAGGGCATAGGGTACGCCATCAAGCACAGAATACATGTACTCTGCGCATGTCCATGTATCCTGTGCATATCCATGCACATGTACTATGTGCCTGTACATGTAATCTGTTCATGTAAATATACTCTGTCAATACACATGTTCCTTGTCCATGTAAATGTACTCTGTGCATGTCATTCTACATGTACTCTGTTCACGTCCATGTATTCTGTGCATATCCATGCACAAGTACTATGTGCCTGTACATGTACTATTTGCCTGTACATGTAATCTGTTCATGTACATGTACTCTGTCCATGTCGCTATATAGCTGGAATATTGCGGAATGCGACGCTAAACCTTAATTCTCTCCCTCTCTCTCAATGAGCATGTACTCTGTACAATGTCGCATGTAGACCGGTGAGAGAACAACAACAACAAGGATGAAAGGTCAATCATTTTATTTTCCCCTCCAGTACATCATACCCACGCTGGGGGAGCGGCGTTGGGTATGTTTACAATTCGAGAAGACTCTTGTCCAATCAGAGGCCACCATTTGCATCTGTCATATTCGTTCCTGTCCTTTAGATGTATTCTTGTCCAATCAGAAGTCTCCATTTCAGAAAGTTCCCTCTTCGGCCATGTTCGCTCTGAACCGTTTGTTCTAATCGTCATCGGGCAGGCCAGGATAAAGTTGCGGCAACATATCCTCAGATAATTGTTTGCGCATTCTGAGTATCTATCAGTGCATGGGTGAATACATTCATCCGATGGGAAGATTCCGTAATTTGGTCACCTTCTCTATGACCCATTGGGTGTTGGGGCGCTGTTCATAGGCCCATTCCAAGACATCCAATTGGTCCTCTTGGTCCAGCATCGTTTCCAGCGACGCCCGGTTGATGATGGTAAACGGTTGGTCGTACACTAGGTTGTTACTGCTCGGGTAAAAATATCGGACTTGGTCTGTCTCCTTATGCTGCAGCACATAACCAAACGCCAGATTTAATTTGAAGGACGTAGCTTGGTCATTGAAGATGGCTTCCACGTAGCTGCGTAGACGGGCGAGGTCGGTCACTTGGAAATTGTAGATATCTTGAATAGGGCGATGACGGTGGAAACAGTGCCGTGTCATGGGCCAATGGCGCCAATAGATGTCACTCACTGGATGGGCGTCCTGTACGAGATCGCTAGGAACATCCACCGCATCTTCCAGAAAATATTCGTTGTTTTCAGGCGTATGAATGGGAACAGTAATGCTAGGGGCTGGTTGGATATCTAGGCTCTTCTCAACTGTGGGTATAGGCGGGCTCTCCGTGATCGCATCACCAGTGGCGTTTGTCTCCCCGGGCTCATCTTCACTGGGTCTGACCCTCCTGGGTGCCCCTTTATTGGAAAGTTGTTGCCCAAACCGTAGAGATCGGGCATGAATCAAACGATGGTGCTGTCTTAACCGACTGGGTCGTTTGAAGAGTCGACCACCATCGTTACATTGTACCGTCGCGCTCTCGTGGAGTACCCTCTCATAGCGCAGTAAGTTATCCTCCCGATTGAATGACCGTGTACATATCGTACAGCTATACCGGGCGGTTCCGTTGTGGGTGGATTTCTCGTGACGTCGTAAACTGTCTAGACGAGTAAACTCCTTCTGGCAAGTTGTGCAAGCAAACATCTTCGTGGTTGACAGAGTGTCTGATGAAACGGCCAGGCCGCCTCCCTTTTATAGCAAGCTAGCTGGTGATCTATTTTTAGCACACTCAGTTCAACTTGGCCGTCAGCGACAAGAACCCGGATGTAGGCACGGATGTCAGGGACAAGAACCCGGATGAAGGCGCGGACGTCAATAACCCGGATGTAGGCGCGGACGTCAGCGACAAGAACCCGGATGTAAACTACCGAGAACTAGGTCAACCGTCCTACTCAGGTCACGCCCATGTGTGTGTGTATGCATGTGTGTGTATGTATGTGTGCGTGTGTGTGTATGCGTGTGTGTATATGCGTGTATGCGTGCGTGTGTGCGTGTGGTGCGTGTGGGTATGCTTGCGTGTACCCGTGTGTGTGTATGCGTCTGTGTGCGTGTGTGTGTATGCTTGCGTATGTGCGCTTGCTCGCGTGGGTGTGTGTGTGCGTGTGCGTGCATGTACGTGTGTGTGTTTATGCGTGTGTGTGTGCGTGTGTGTGTGTGAGTGTACCTGGTGCACCCTGTACCCTATAGCCCATAGGGCATAGGGTACACCAGGGTGCGGGTGCACCAGGTATGTGTGTGTGTGATGCATGTCGTGTTTATATGCAAGAGCTCCGAGGGGCGCCACCTGTCTTGTGACAACTTTCGGTTCCATTCACGTGACCGTAAACATGGAAAAACCCGTATGTAAGATGAGAACCCGGATGTAAAACGATGACGTCACTTCCGAGCTCTCAGCTCCACACGCTTTGAGCTCCAAGAACTCCGATCCAAGAGCTCTGCCACATGGGAGCTCCCACCACCACCGGGCGATGACGCCTGTCAACGCCCGATGGTGGTGGTGGTGGTGGTGTGTGGTGGTGGTGTGTGTTGGTGTTGGATGTGCGGTGGTGCTGGTGGTGTGAGGTGAGGTGGTGGTGGTGTGTGGTGTGTGGTTGTGGTGTTGTGTGATGGTGGTGTGTGGTGTGTGGTGTGTGGTGGTGGTGGTGTTGGTAGTGTTGGTGGTGGTGTCTGTAAATATAGGAATAAACATGTTTCCCTCATCAACCCATATATATTGGTCGACTGATGAACATAACGTGTACGTGTACATTATGTCAGAGAACTTTCTCTCGTCGCGATAGTATGCTCAGGCACATTCAACAAAACTGAGTACCCTATGCCTTACGGGCTATAGGGTACAGGGTGCACCACAGGAGCGTGCGCCTGCATACGCCGACACACACACATACACACAGACGCATACAAACATATGCACACACACATACACGCACACACATACACACAGACGCATACACTCACACACACACGCACACACACACGCACACACACACACACGTGCATGCACGCACACGCACACACACACGCACACACGCGAGCAAGCGCACACACGCAAGCATACACACACACACAGACACATACACACACACGGGTACACGCAAGCATACACACACGCACCACACGCACACAGGCACGCATACACGCATATACACACACGCATACACACACACTCACACATACATACCCACACATGCATACACACACACACACACGTGGGCGTGACCTGAGTAGGACTGGTTGACCTAGTTCTCGGTAGTTTACATCCGGGTTCTTGTCGCTGACGTCCGCGCCTACATCCGGGTTCTTGACGTCCGCGCCTTCATCCGGGTTCTTATCCCTGACATCCGCGCCTACATCCGGGTTCTTGTCCCTGACGTTCAAGTTGAACTGAGTGTGCTAAAAATAGATCACCAGCTAGTTTGCTATAAAAGGTTGCGGCCTGGCCGTTTCATCAGACAATCTGTCAACCACCAAGATGTTCGCTTGCACAACTTGCCAGAAGGAGTCTAGACAGTTTACGACGTCACGAGGCCTCCACCCACAACGGAACCGCCCAGTATAGCTGTACGATATGTACACGGTCATTCAATCGGGAGGATAATTTACTGCGCTATGAGAGGGTACTCCACGAGGGCGCGACGGTACAATGTAACGATTGTGGTCGACTCTTCAAACGACCCAGTCGGTTAAGACAGCACCAACGTTTGATTCATCCCCGATCTCTATGGTTTGGGCGACAACTTTCCAATAAAGGGGCACTCAGGAGGGTCAGACCCAGTGAAGATGAGCCCGGGGAGACGAACGCCACTGGTGATGCGATCACGGAGAGCCCGCCTATACCCACAGTTCAGAAGAGCCTAGATATCCAACCAGCCCCTAGCATTACTGTTCCCAGTCATACGCCTGAAAACAACGAACATTTTCTGGAAGATGCGGTGGATGTTCCTAGCGATCTCGTACAGGACGCCCATCCAGTGAGTGACATCTATCGGCGCCACTGGCCCATGATACAGCACTGTTTCCACCGTCATCGCCCTATTCAAGATATCTACAATTTCCGAGTGACCGACCTCGCCCGTCTACACAGCTACATGGAAGCCATCTTCAATGACGAAGCTACGTCCTTCAAATTAAATCTGGCGTTTGGTTATGTGCTGCAGCATAAGGAGACAGACCAAGTCCGATACTTTTACCCGAGCAGTAACAACCTAGTGCACGACCAACCGTTTACCATCATCAAACGGGCGTCGCTGGAAACGATGCTGGACCAAGTGGACCAATTGGATGTCTTGGAATGGGCCTATGAACAGCGCCCCAACACCCAATGGGTCGTAGAGAAGGTGACCAATGTCACGTTTTTCGTGACCAAATTACGGAATCTTCCCATCGGATGAATGTATTCACCCATGCACTGATAGATACTCAGAATGCGCAAACAATTATCTGAGGATATGTTGCCACAACTTTATCCTGGCCTGCCCGATGACGATTAGAACAAACGGTTCAGAGCGAACATGGCCGAAGAGGGAACTTTCTGAAATGGAGACTTCTGATTGGACAAGAATACATCTAAAGGACAGGAACGAATATGACAGATGCAAATGGTGGCCTCTGATTGGACAAGAGTCTTCTCGAATTGTAAACATACCCAACGCCGCTCCCCCAGCGTGGGTATGATGTACTGGAGGGGAAAATAAAATGATTGACCTTTCATCCTTGTTGTTGTTGTTCTCTCACCGGTCTACATGCGACATTGTACAGAGTACATGCTCATTGAGAGAGAGGGAGAGAATTAAGGTTTAGCGTCGCATTCCGCAATATTCCAGCTATATAGCGACATGGACAGAGTACATGTACATGAACAGATTACATGTACAGGCAAATAGTACATGTACAGGCACATATTACTTGTGCATGGATATGCACAGAATACATGGACGTGAACAGAGTACATGTAGAATGACATGCACAGAGTACATTTACATGGACAAGGAACATGTGTATTGACAGAGTATATGTACATGAACAGATTACATGTGTAGGCACATAGTACATGTGCATGGATATGCACAGGATACATGGACATGCGCAGTGTACATTCTGTGCTTGATGGCGTACCCTATGCCCTACGGGCTATAGGGTACAGGGTGCACCACAGGAGCGTGCGCCTGCATACGGCGACACACACATGCATACACACACACACACACACCCACACACACACACACAGACGCACACACACACAAACACACACACGCATAAACACACACGCACATGCACGCACACACACACACGCGCGTACACACACGAAAGCACACACAAACATACACACAGACGCATACACAAACACATACACATAGACGCATACACACATGCATACACACACACACACGCACACGCACGCACATGCACCCACACGCATACACACACGCGTACACATACAGACGCACACCCACACACACGCACACACACACACACACACATACGCGCATACACTCATTGCGCATTGCGCCGCAAGGACAATAGTGCTCGAAATGTGCTTTTATACTGCTAATCCATCCTTCACTGCCCCCAAAATGCTCACTTTCGCTACTACTCGTACTGATGACGTCACCAATGACGTCACAGATGCTGTGAACATCCCTCAAATCGGGGTCTCCACCACGGGAACTACAAGATGACATCCCACAAGACGCATTCGGACCAAGGATGGTCCCTCTCTACCCCAAATACCTTCCTTCACTGCCCCAAAATGCCCACTTTGGCAACTACTCCTACCGATGACGTCACCAATGACGTACCAGATGACGTGAATATCCCTCAAATCGGGATGTACACCCCGAGAGCTACAAGATGACACCCCACACGACGCATTCGGATAAAGGGGCCGCTTTCGCTACTACTCCTACTGATGACGTCATCGATGACGCCACAGATGACGCGAACATCCCTCAAATCGAGGTCTACACCCCGAGAGCTACAAAATGATACCTCCCAGGACGCATTCGGACCAAGGATGGTCCCTCTCTACCCCAAACTCACCTCCACACACCCCCAAAATGACCACTTTCCTTACTACACCCAACTGCGCATGCGCAGATTGACGGGACTTGCACTAAAAAACACACCATTCTGACTCTACCCCACACAAGATTCACTTGGACACCTTCCACGACCCATTCGGACCCATAGCGATCCATCTCTACCCCAAACACACCCCCACATACCCTCCAAAATGCCTGCTTTCTATAATACGGCCAGACTGCGCATGCGTAGAATATTGACAACGGACGAACTATTAGTCTAGTCGGATGCTCCTCCACGAGAGCTCCAATATAAGACCTCATACGACACCATAGGACCACTAGGAGTTCACCTAGACCCCAAAACGTCCACCCAGTACGGACCTATCTCCCATAGCCAATATGGGGCTATATGGACCTATATACACACGTACCCGGTACTTTCACCGTTTCGTTCCGAGACCCTTCCCATTGTGATTTTCTTGGCGAGTCGAGAAAAACGAGACCCCACAACCCATAGTAAAACCCACAAAAAAAATTGACCACCCCTTCCCCCGTAGCCAGTATGGGGATGGGCCTATATACAGATCCACCCGATACTTTTCGAAATATTTCACCGTTTCGCTTCGAGACCCTTCCCATCGTGTTCTAAATGACGAGACGTGAAAAATAAGTCCAAACAACCCATATCACAATGAACGTGTGTGAATTTCCCAGGATGGACCTATACCCCCATATAGCCAGTATGGGACTATATGGGCCTACCCAGGCCTCGGTGAACTTTTTCCAAAAATTTTACCGTTTCGCTCCGGGACCCTTCCCATCATGTTCTTAATGACGAGACGTGAAAAGCAAGACCAAACAACACATATCACAATGAACGTGTGTGAATTTCCCAGGATGGACCTATATACTCCCATAGCCAGTATGGGGCTATATGGACCTACCCGGTACTTTTCCAAAAAATTCACCGTTTCGCTCCGGGACCCTTCCCATTGTGATTTTCTTGGCGAGACGAGAAAAACGAGACCCCACAACCCATAGTAAAACTCACCAAAAAAAATGTGACCATCCCTCCCCCATAGCTAGTATGAGTGAGTGAGTGAGTGAGTAGGATTTAACGTCGTTTCCAACATTGTTTCAGTCATATCACGACGGTGCCTACATGTGCCAGTACACGAGAGTGTCCACAGTTCCTATTATTCTGGACACTGATCAGCCCAGCCAGTACAGCACCCGGTCACCCATCCAAGTATTGACCGAGCTCAACGCTGCTTAACTTCGGTGATCTGACGAGAACCGGTGTGCCCAACGTGATGCGCCGTACCCTCCATAGCTAGTATGGAGCTATATGGGGCTATATACAGGCCTACCCGGTACTTTTCGAAAAATTTCACCGTTTCGCTCCGGGACGCTTCCCATTGTGATTTTCTTGGCGAGACGAGAAAAACGAGACTCCACAACCCACCAAAAAAAATTGACCACCTACCCAGGCCTCGGTGAACTTTTTCCAAAAATTTTACCGTTTCGCTCCGGGACCCTTCCCATCATGTTCTTAATGACGAGACGTGAAAAGCAAGACCAAACAACACATATCACAATGAACGTGTGTGAATTTCCCAGGATGGACCTATATACTCCCATAGCCAGTATGGGGCTATATGGACCTACCCGGTACTTTTCCAAAAAATTCACCGTTTCGCTCCGGGACCCTTCCCATTGTGATTTTCTTGGCGAGACGAGAAAAACGAGACCCCACAACCCATAGTAAAACCCACCAAAAAAAATTTGACCATCCCTCCCCCATAGCTAGTATGAGTGAGTGAGTGAGTGAGTAGGATTTAACGTCGTTTCCAACATTGTTTCAGTCATATCACGACGGTGCCTACATGTGCCAGAACACGAGAGTGTCCACAGTTCCTATTATTCTGGACACTGATCAGCCCAGCCAGTACAGCACCCGGTCACCCATCCAAGTATTGACCGAGCTCAACGCTGCTTAACTTCGGTGATCTGACGAGAACCGGTGTGCCCAACGTGATGCGCCGTACCCTCCATAGCTAGTATGGAGCTATATGGGGCTATATACAGGCCTACCCGGTACTTTTCGAAAAATTTCACCGTTTCGCTCCGGGACCCTTCCCATTGTGATTTTCTTGACGAGACAAGAAAAACGAGACCCCACAACCCATAGTAAAACCCACAAAAAGAATTGACCACCCCTCTCCCATAGGCAGTATGGAGCTATATGGGGCTATATACAGGCCTATCCGGACCTGCGCAGCAGAATGTTGAAAACGAACGACACACTAGTCCAGGTGCTCCCTCACGTATACTTCACATTGATACCTCACTCGACTCCATCGGACCATTAGTGGCCTACCTAGACCCCAAAACGTCTATTTCCATACCCTTTTCCTACAATTCCCTGTCTACGCATGCACAGAATGTTGAAAACGAACGACACACTAGTCCAGGCGGATGCTCCCTCACGAGAGCTTCAAAATAAGACCTCATACGACACCATCGGATCATTAGGGGCTCACCTAGACCCCAAAACGTCTATTTCCACACGCTTTTCCCACAATTCCCTGTTTGCGCATGCGCAGAATGTTGAAAACGAACGATACACTAGCACAGGTGGATGCTCCTTCACGTATGCTTCACATTGATACGTCCCTACAGATTGCCGAACATTCTCACGAAAATCCACGTATTTGGGACTACTTTCGGTCCGCGGAGGCAGACCGCCTCACCGCCAGACCGCATCACCGCAGAAGACTACATGCCCCCAAGCTCACGCCCGATTCATCTAGACCGGAAGTGACGTCATAGCTGCGCAGAACACCTCCACACACCGCCCTGCGCAACGCCCAATTTCACCTCATTTCGCGCATGCGCAGTGAGTTGAAAGTGACCGAATCGGTCCTTTATATACTACTTGCGTGAGTGAATGCGTGCGTGAGTGATAATATAACGTCGTATGTGATACGATAGAGTCAATTTATAACCATTTTTTTTAACGGAGCACGTTCTGTTAGAGACGTTGTCGTCGCCATAATATGCTGACGCACGTTCAGTGAACACACGCAACCGTGTCGATATGGGCCAGAATGCATGATGGCGGTCAGCGGTCGGACGGGGAGCGGGTAAACTCTCTGGGTTAATGAAATACTTAGAGGAAAGTCACCGCAGTCACCGTGAAGATAAACTCAGCCATCGGTTCGTGTAAGCCCGTTTGAAGGTCTGACAATGCCAAATAGGACAGTAGTATACAAACAGCAAATTCCTTAGCTTTGAGTGGAGTAAATGTGGCGTAAATGAGCAAGAAGTGAGATGGAAGTATGTTGGGAGTATGACCTTGATCTTGACCTCGGATCTTGAGTGGCTGTTATGTGGGTTTAATGGTTTATATGAGCTTAATGATTTATATACAGGTCACATGAAAACGAGTGACGTCATTAGTAATATATAAACCGGGTTTTGCATTTTGTGTGGCGTAACTGTGGGTTGTGGCCTTAAGTTGGACAACTTATACGGTTTATTACCAGTCAACATCAAGCAGCCTCAATGAGATGTACGCATCAGCAATGAGCGAACACGTGCACAGTGTATAGGCGCCTACATACGATGAATAACTAGCATATTTTGTGGGAGCGAACTAGGGATTCTATGGAACGGGTTCACGTTGTATATTAATACAATCTCAAGGCCGTTGTGTGACCGGTGACGTCATTGTACGCATGCCTACTGATTAGGGACGCCTGCTTTGGAAATTTTTGGTGATATTTGGGTCGTACTTTGTCCAAATGTGGCGTACATGGAGCTCTATTGTGTACAGTTTCCTAACCACCACTCTAAGTAGTATAGAAAGGCAATTTGAGTTATGGTTCTGTGTGGGCTGTATGGCACCGGTAGGGTGGAGATCGAGTTCACTTCTATGGGTGGGTCTGATCAGTAATATACGCTCGTTATACGACGTTATCAGTAATATAAAACCACAGATACGGTCAGATTAGAAGGGTTGTGGTGGAGGTGTTTTTTTAAGATCTGTACGCTCCATGTACCGGAGGTGACGTCATCTCGAGCATTGCGCACTCAGAGAGTACAATAGAAGGCCGTTGTGTGGCGTAACCTAATAGTGTCGTGTGGGGGTTCTATTTGGAGTAATACTGGAGAATAGCAATTATCTGACTTTGAACTGTGACGTCATTCTGCGCATGCGCTCTCAACAAAGCACCTGTTGGGTGAGTTCTTGGCGATATTTGGGCCAAGCTTTGTCCATATTTGGCATGCCTGGTGTCATGTTGAAGCTCTTGTTGTGTACAGATCGACTGGGGTGCTGTCCATGTTGATATGAGCCGTAATTGTGAGCATGCACACTCGATAGGGCAACCTGCTGTTGGAGATTTGGCGATATAAATGGGCTATCATGGGTCCAAATATGGCGTGTCCTCTCGAATCTCGCGCACTGTGTCATGACCGTCGTATCTTCCGTGTATTTCGCATACTAGGGTGAGAGATAGTCGCCTCCGTAACGCGCAGTGTACCCTCTCAGAGGCTACAAAAGTCCACAGCGAGACAGCCTACCGTTTACTCGGCGCTGTTTTCACGTGGCTCTACGTCACGCCGAATTTTCCACTTTATTCGACCACGACGAAGAATTTCACATGCGCTTTCTTATGTCTCAGGTGAGATTCACGTGTTCGGTAAGCGAGTCGATATCATCTCGGTGATTTTAACGACAGTGACGCGAAACAGCCTTGCCAGGCTGTCATTCGTCTGTCACGTATTAGTTGGGGTACATTTAAAATTTAAAAGGCAACCCCATCGATTTGTCTCACGATGTGTACGTGCGGCGCGGCTCCTTCTTTACACAACTGACTCTCATGAATGGACCCACGATTCATTTCAACCTCCATCCCGATCGAACATGAACGTCGAACATGCCGTGGCGTATGTAGATAAAGTGCTTGGACCGTCAGAAATTCCGTTGTATGTGTGTTATATGTATTGTTGTGTACATGTGTTGTGCGTTCTTGTATGCACGATTTCGTATCGTGTAACGTCATGTTTGGTAATGTAGTATGTATGTTTATATGTATATATATTTTCATTGCATTAATAAAAAAATAAAAAAAAAAATAAAAAAAGTGCTTGGACCATTGACTGGTACAATCGCGCCCATTACCACCAGCAGTCAGAGAGCCCTCATCGAGCGCTTTCAAAGCCTAGGCCTTGTACACCACAGAAATCCCAACCCGAAATGGGAAAGTGGGATTTTTGGTCTATATCTTAGCCCTCCTAGACGTGTTTTGTGGCGACCCTCATTTGTCTACTCAACCAACTTAGGACCACAACGTCTCCGCCTGTGACAGCAGGTCAGACCAAATGAACAACGCCACGGCGTTTCCATCGATCACACCAAAGCTCATCGACCCGGTCACAATCCTGCCGACAGCCAGTGTTGTATATGTTCCATTTCTGGGATAGTGACCTAAGAGAGACTCGCATTCGAATAGATATCTTCCAGCTACAGGAACGTTATGATCCCACTGCCATGAAGAATCGAATCTCTGTTGAGATTCTTTATGACGTTTCAATGTCATAAAAGCGTTCATGAGAACGTCCGTGGCTCAGAGAGTGAGCGAGTGAGCGAATGAGTGAGTGAGTGAGTGAGTGAGTCAGCCATGTCATTCATATGAAGCTTCTTATGCAGGTAAGTATGACCTCGAATGGCGACCAAGCCGCTGGAGTACCTATATTGGTGGTCACCATGGTCATTATAACATCATCGGGAGACCCAGTCTCTTGACCTCCTAAAAATAGTCACGTTGACTCTCTGGCTGGTCATTATAATCCCATAAGGAGACCCAGCCACTTGACCACCTGAAGGTAGTTTTGTTGACTCACTAGATGGTTATTATGATCCCGTAGCGTTACCCAGCCGCTTGACCACCTATCTAATTTGACATGTTAACTCCCTCATTGGGCATTATTCCTAGAGAAAACCAGTCTCTTAACCACTTGAAGGTAGTTACGCTGACTTCCTGGATTCATTATTACGCATCGAGGAGACCCGCTTACAAATAAAGGTAGTCACGTTGACAATCTGGATGATCATTATATCTTCTATGGAGACCAAACTTATTGATTACTTATAGGTGGCCATTATGACGCCGTAGGGTGACCTAGCCACTTGGCCGCCGAAATAAGTGACCATATTGTCAACTCTCTGGATGGTCGTTATAACGTCGTAAGTAGATCCAGCAAATTGACCATCAGAATAGGTGGCCAGATAGATGGACACGTTGACTCTCTGGGTGGTCATTTTAAAGACCTAGAATACCTACGTGTAGTAATCAACGACGAGTGCTTCACTAAAGTTGCTTCAATCATTCTCTCGGAGTTCTGAGTCAAGGTCCGTGTCTTCGCTATGTATCCGTCTGTATTTTATATGGGGACGGCATATAAAGAATTTATATAAAGTTAATCAGTTGTAGGGAAATGTACAGCTGGTCTTAGCGAAATTTATAATGACTGGTTCGTTCCGAAATGTGAACTGTTAACTGTGAACTGATATCTAACTTCTATATTTCCCAGATCTATCAGAATATTGAGTGTGAATTCAGTCTAATCTGCACTTATCAGAGAAAATTAATTCTCTTGTAAGATGGCATTCGACATTCGGGCACATTGTCTAACACCAATGACAAGAATTGTCGTGAAGCACGTGTTTATGCTCGCTGCTAAATGTCGAAACTTCTGCTACGCTATGTGACAGTTGTTAAGCCTACAGTTTTAACCATAGTGCTGACCTGAAGACCAGCAACCCGGCATCCTGACAGACACTGTAGACGTTTGGTCTATATTTTGTCCCCCGCCGCCGAAACGCGGCCGCTGACTTTACGAAGGGTTTCGTCCGTTGATGCCTGTTGACATCCGTGCGAATTCTTCGAAACACTTTGTCCGAAATTCGGCATATGCTACTGTTGCGACAGGACATCGATTGTCATTGCGTTTCAGAAAAATCTGCCTGAAGGTGGCGCGACTGGCTTTGTTCCAATTTTCTGTGGATGTCCTTTCGCGTTCGTTCATGTCCGTTCCTGTCAGTGGAACGTTTTGCCGGATTCCTTCGAAATTTGGCATATGCTTTCCTTGCGACAAGACGTCGATTGGTATTGCGTGTCAGCAAGATCTGCTTGAAGGTGGCGCCACTAGGGTTCGTCCGATCCTTCTATGGATGTCCGTGCGAATTCTTCGCAAGCGATAACATTGAAACGCTTTGTCGGATTCCTCCAAAATTCAGCATATGCGTTCCTTGTGATAATGCGTCCATTGGTATTACGTTTTTAGCAAGATCTACTTGTAGGTGGAGCCAATAGAGTCCATTCCATTCTTCCGTGCTTCTGGTATTAAAATTCAAGTTTGGTTTCCAGGCAATATCTTGAGGACCCTCCTCGGATTCTTCTCAAATTTGGTATGCAGATACCATGTCATGAGACTTCCCTTGGGATTGTGTTTCGCCCCCTTTTGCCTTTATCCTATACCATGCCAAGAGATGTTGCTTGGGATTGCGTTTCGCCCACTTTCGTGGCACCAGCTGCTGGAAAATCTGAATTTGGTTTCCGACCGGTAACTTATGGACCACTCATCGCATTATTCCCAAACTGAGTATGTAGATAACATGCCATGCGATGTCGATTTGGGATTGCGTTTCGCCCACTCGCACCTACAGTTGGTGCCACCTGATGGCAAAATTCGAAAAATAATCCGTGTCATATCCTGAGAACTGCTTATCGGATTCTTCACAAATTTGCTATGCATATACCATGCCAGGATATGTCGCTTGGCATTGCGTGTCGCCCACTTTCGCCAACAGCTGGCGCCACCTGATGGCAAAATCTAGATTTGGTGATTACGGGGATATCCCCATGAAAACACTGCTATGGATAACGTGCAGTCGCCTCTGAACACAGTGTCATCCAAAGCGCGCAAAGCACAAGTGGGCTTCATAGTGACATTGCTAATCCTGCTGGGCATCTTGTACGGAAGTGTGTTTTACGACGTAGCATATCACTAGAACCAAATTCACAAGAGCGGATTACCACAACAGCGGTTACACCTCCAATCATGGACCCCTGGTGGCCACACGGAACCGGGTCACCAGGTCATCGTTGGCGGTATAGATGCTCAATGGCAAGCGGGTCGATATGGGTCGTACTCATCCAGACAAAAACAGGGAGAATTTCGTAGCTGCGTTCAAGGGCATCTTCAAGACGGGTCGCAAACTTGCAAACTGATGAAGGCACGAAATTCCTCAACACAGCGAAACCCCAGAAGGTGCTTACACACGTACAAGTATGTATGAGCGCTTTACAGCTAAGAATACACGGCGATACTTCGATGTTCTCCTGAAATTTTTGGCCGGTTACAATCGGGCCTATCACCGAGGTATTCAGAGAGCACCGATCACCGTTACCGAAAGCAACGAAGCCCAAGTCCGGTGTATCTCGTACCCCACCCAGCGTCAACTACGACCGAAGAAGGTGTTTAAGTTTAAAGTTAAGGGCAAGTTCCGAAGTGATACCTCCCCAACGGAAGGGATAAGTGCTTTGTGCTCAAACGCCGCATACCCCGACAACCGCGAGTATATGAATTGGAAGATCTTCAAAAAAGTCCTTTGCAACGGACGTTCTACGAGCAAGAGTTACATCCCGTGGTGAAAACAGCGCACGACTACTACACTGTGGAACGCATCTTGAAAACCGAGCGATGCCGAGGCAAGAGGGCGCACTTCGTAAAATGGCAAAGCTGGTCCAGTTCGTTCAAATCCTGGTTCGCGGCCAATCATATGAAACGGCTATAAAACCAGGAACCACCGCTGTCATCGTTCATTCCGCGCTCGGCCATGAACACATCCAGTTCCAGTCGCCTCTGAACAGAGCGTCATCCAAAACGCGCAAAGCACAAGTGGGCTTCGTAGTGCTAATCTTGCTGGCCATCTTGTACGGAGGTGTATTATACGACGTAGCATATCTCAGCAGTCTACTCATCCCACCTAGGACACAGCCACCAGGCGGAAGTGCCAGTCAAACGAATCTACAAATCTCACCCCAGCCCCAGCGACCACCAACATCACACCACATATACAGTCCAGGTCAACATCGAGCCCTACACCGAGTATTGCAGAGCCACTACACTGGAAGACTTGTCGTATACAAACACCCGCAGTGAATACCTGAACGTGTCAACAACGGTACCAAAGCTCGATGCACCGACGACCCCGGTTCACTCGTACCAAAGTTACAAGAGCGGGCAACACCAGTTCATCCGCCTCATTACGGGGCCGACGGGCTCAGGCAAGACGCACTTCGTCCAGAACCCCGTTCAGCACGTAGACAGCATGATTACCCACCCATTACCCGGGTCGTGTGGTGTTACGGAGAATGGAACAGGATACATTGGTGGTCCCCGATGATCTCATGACGGGTCGGGTCACCCAGATCTTTACCAAAGGCAGTTATCATCGACACCTCAGCATCATCTACATTGCGCAGTTTGAATGCCCACTACCTGGTGGTGTTTAAGAACACGAAGGACACCACCCAACTGCGGCATCAGGCGGGACAGATGTACCCCTGACGCACTCAGTTTGCGTTGGAAGTCATTAACGATGCGACAAACCCTCAATACGGGTGTATGCTCTTCGACATGAAGAAAGGCACCGCCGACCACCTTCGACTACCGACCGGTATCTTTCCCGGAGAGACCCACCACGTGTACGTGCAAAAATATGATGTAAACACACCCACAGTGGCTTCCCCAGCTGCGATGTTTATGTGATGATGGAATAATAAAAATTCTAGACACACCCTTCTTGTTCATGTTGTCTCTGTATTCAACTAATAAAAGGGTAAAGTTGTGGGTTACAGCGTTAGTTGAGCAGGATATATACTCGAGTACGGAAGCAAGCTCCGGCGCTCCGGGTACTGAAGACTGCCCCACCCGACTTGGTCCGGACTATTGTGCGTGGAGCAGATCCAGCCCTCGTGCTCTGTCTGTGTGAGATCGGACTCAATATCTTAAAAGGGAACGTGTCACTGACACCGACTCAGAAGGCGAAGTTGGCCAGGCATAAAACAGGTATCTGTGCCCGGTGGACCCACGCCTACACTTCCAGTACCCCATCCCACCTACGGTGAATACGGCGAACACATTCGATCAAGATATGCAACAGATTCTACAACGACCCGAGTTACGCGACTTTAAGAAAATACAACCATACAATCAGACGCTTCAACGGTACATTCATGGGGCAATACACTACCTCTGGACCAAACTCAGCGTCAGTCGCACAACCATCACCACTTGTCTCACAACCGCAATTACCAGGTGTACCAACCTCAACACCGCAGTGGGTGGCAAAGGAAGTCAAGAAGAGTCTACCGGCGTCGTTCCAGAGGATTTGATGCGACAGCGCAGGTCACAGATGACCCCCACAGAATGGAAGGCTTTCGCTCAAGGGTTGAAAGACATGTACGTGCGGCAAGAAATGGTCGGAAGTCCTCAGCGTTGGGATTGGATGCAGCCGCAGACGCCCGTGACACCACAACACACACCACGTCGATCAAGATCCATGATACAGCAAAAACCAGTGCGGAAATCACGACGCCGGAAACAAGTCCCAGGGGAACACTATTAAAACCAACAGCGGAAGCGAGAAAGCTCAGTCGTCATGTTTTACCTCACACTACCCAGTAATAGCTCGGCTGCGGTGTTTCCCAACAACACATTATCCCATTATGTCACCCAGCTGCTACATCCCTTCCATATCGCCGAACGTTGGGAGTGTGACCTAGTGGATATCCAGTAACCTTACGTGTGGTACAACGTGCAACATGACACGATGTGAGACGAAGTCCTGTACAAAGGCAACACCTGTAACTTCACTCTTCCCGAAGGCCAGTACCCTACACCGAAAATATTCATCCAGTCGTTTCGTAACCTCATCAAGAGCTCGAGCCCGGGAGGAATCAATATTTTCCCATTTGCGAATCTCATCGACATGGAGTACCACGACTGGAACCACAAGCTCCTGATCATCCTCCAAACCAATATGACCGTGCGTTTCAGCAAGACGATGAAAGAGTTTTGGGCAATGAAGACGGATAACTATGTCGGGCCTGGTCAGCTCCAGGGGAAGACCATGCTGGATCTTAGGTGACCCTCCACAGTTTCGTAGTAATGGCCCCGGCCTAATTTCATAATACGATAGACTGTCCTTGTTCTGCTACATCATAATTCTTCTTGTCTTCTTAATAGCTTATATCTATAATACCATCCTATTCAGCATTATCAACGCTGCAAACGAGTACGTACAGATCGAGTGCTGGCTTCGTCTACACGCTGATCGGGATCATGGAGTACATTTTGTCCTGTCTCAGTTACGACCCTTGGGTGTGCCTAAAAAGCGGGACTCATTTACAGGTAGAAAATCTGACAAAAAACGGGCAGGTTGACCCCGCTTTTGTTTGCCTTTTTAAGTTGAGACCGGACCAGGGAACGTGAGTAAAAAGTTTAATTGAAATCGCTCTTACAGATTTTTCTGGAAATTGTGCCGAATTTGACCATTTTTCGACATTTTAGGGGGTTTTCTAGGAAAAATGAAGCAAGCATGGAGGAGAATGTTCGAGTTCAATTTTTCTAGAACAGAGCAGTGCAATATTTAAAATAATGGTTTCATCATGCTCTTTCAGAAAATATATACATAGAAGTGATTTGGGTTGAAGGTTTTACAACAACTGGTGGCCGAAAAACGGACCCATAGTCTATTCCACGAGGAATGGAATAATCCCTGGAGTGCACCCTTTAAGGCATAATAGTAGACTCCATTACGGAGTCGGATTTCCCACAATAATATGGGAATATACCGCCATACTCGCAAACACTGCCAGATTACGATAAATGTGAATAATTAATTTGGCAAAAAACATCCTGCCCCTGAAGGCATAATAGTGGAATCTATGCATTATCTCGATGTAGACTCCATTACGGAGCGGAGATGTGTCATTACGCCAGATTGTTTAATTTTGACTGCCTAGTTACATCTGAAGCGCTATTTTCGGAGTCAGGTGGAAAGAAGACCAGGAGTTCAATTAAAATAATCCACAGTGTGTCCATTAGTATACTATTGAAGTTACTGCATACTGTATTCCACACAGGAGTTATCTCCCCCTGGAATGAAATTTCGGTGAATATTATGACAGAACGAGGTCCTATCAGAATGATATAAATTTGCCAGAGCTATTTTCTTTACAAGAGAACCCATTTACAGTCCATAAAGGATGTAGCGGATGTATATTATTGAGGTTTTATGAATTATATCTCAAGTTTCTGAAGCATTTCCCATGTTTCTAAGAGAAAATTTAGTGCAAAATTACCAATAATTTGACTTGGTTACATCTCTTATTTGCATTTTTCCCGCGTTCCTGGTATCATTGGAAAGCGGAAAAGCAACCACGGCATTCGAATGGATGTCCATTATTAAGAGTAAATGGGTTAATTTTGAGTTTTGTTCTCGAGAATCCTGCTAGAGTTGGCAAAAGTGATCAAAACAAAGATGGGGTAGGGGAAAGTTATCAGTCGGATTTCCCACAATAATATGTACAACTGGCAAGTGTTGTATACCGCCATACTCACAAACACTCCCAGATTACGACAAATGTGAATAGTTAATTTCGCAAAAAACATCCTGCCCCTTAAGGCTGGCTTGTATGGACTCTATGTCTACACGGATGGTCACATTGTCGGCGACATCGAAGCGCCCCTGTTCCGCGTCTGCCTGGGGACTACGGAGATCAGGTCACACAGAGCTTTAACCACGTATTCTATCTACCGGTGCGACAGACTGACATCAGTGCCATCACCATCGATGTAAGGGATGACACAGGACAACCTCTCGCAGTCGATATTTGGGAAAGTGGTGGTCACACTTCATTTTCGACAAGCACGCTCTCCCAACTTCGTATATTGAAGATGCCTTACGCGTGGTGACCCACCCGTGTTTGCAGGTACACGCATCCAACGAGGTCATGGGCTGTGGAACGTACTTGAGAGCATCGTCAAAACGTTCTTGTCACTTGTGAGGCGCGGGGTGAAAGCGGTCGGAAATCTCAGTTGACAGCCCCTTATTCTACCGGGATACAGCCGATCACATGGACATAAAAACGGCGGGGTTTCACCGCGAACAGCAGCATCGGTTGACTGCACGTAGACCTCTTCAAGCAAGGCCGTCATCTCTTGAACAAGACCCCTATCAACATCCGACTGATACAGACGCCGGGCACACGGCTGATTATTAGATCATCATCCAAGACTCAGTTCTCTTTGTCCGCAAAGCGAAACCGAATCCAGTCGTCCAATTGGGGCACCTCAATGTCTAAGAGAGAAAACCAGCCCAGTACCCTATCCGACGTGTGCAAACCAAAGTATTCTCTGTGCTTGCCGGGAATATGAGCGCCAACAAAGAAACCTTGTTCTTGGGGGAACTGCCCATGCGACTGATCCTGGCCTGTGTGGAGAATACCAGTTTCAACAGAGCCTACCAGTTGATTTTAAACATTTCAGCAGCAATTTTTGGCCTTGCATGTGGACGAACAGCAGATCCCAGCCACTGGCTTATTAACACTGAACTTAGGACGCGATAATTTACAGCGACAGGTCAAATCATTCAGGATGAAGGGAATATGATCAGTCGGGAGGACTACGCTAACGAATACACGTTGTTCTGTTTCGTTCTGACCCCCACCTTAGAGAATGACCATCTGCTGACCCTCGCCAAGCTAGGCAACTTACGGTTGAAAATCCACATTGCACGAGCCCTCCGGAGCACCATCAATGTGATTTGCTACGTCGAGTTTGACAACATCATTCAAGTGGACAAGACGCAAGGTCTGTCTGCATTGGAACAGTACGTTATTGATTGGTCTAAGTGAGAAAAAGTGGAACCTACAGTACTCGCTGATTGGCTGGACCTCACCAAGAGCAAGGTCGTTGAAATAATCCGCCATATTGACAGAAGTACTCTTCCCCAAGCAAAACAAGTACTGAGAAACCTCAATTCGCAAGAACTTCTAGCAAATCTCTAGAGTAAATTCGTCATAGTCCCAGCAGACAAAGCTCCAAATAATATAATATTCATATGTAAATGTTACTATTACCAGATGCTGGTTTAAGAATTGAGTGTAGAAATATCATTATCAAATACGTCTACTTACTCCCAAACTTCTTTTACTCTGGAAGATTTATTTAACAATCACAAAAAAGTTTTTCAGGGAAAGAGGTAATTGTTTTCCAACCAATCATAACGACATACCAAAAGTATACTGGACTCCCAAAATGCATAAATCACTATACAAAGCTAGATTCATAACTGGTTCTAGAAGCTGCACCACCTAGCTTCTTTCAACCCTATTGCCGAGGGCCCTTCAGGAGGTAAAAGCATTTTGGGAAAGGTATTGCGCCACTATTTCTAAAAACTCTGGCGTTGAATGTATGTGGATATTGAAAAACTCAAAATGTCTTACGGAAGAACTTGATGCTAAAGGTCACATACCGTACAGACATGTATCCACATGAGATTTCTCGACTCTCTATACTACAATCCTTCATCAGGACTTTATTGATCGTCTAAGTTCATTGATCGTAGATATATTAATGTCGGAAGCCATAAAGCATTCTTTAGCTCTACTACATACAAGAGATATCATTCATGGGATGTTTCATTGTTTTATAGAGTTCCTTGAATTTCTCATTAAAAATATCTATGTGAAATTTGGCAACACAATATATCAGCAGCATATAGGTATTCCAATGGGTGCTAATTTGCACCTCTGTTGGTTGACCTGTATATGTTCTCTTATGAATATGACTATATGCAGGCGCTTTCAAAAACCGATCCATTCAAAGCCCGTTCCTTCTCATTCACCAAATGATATATAGACGATCTTCTCGCTGAGGATAATCGCTATATAAATGACGCAGTGAAGGATATATATCCACCTTCGCTGGATTTGAAGGAAACTACAGATAGCCCTACAGGCACTTCACATTTAGATTTGTATCTCTATAAAAATGAAGCGGGCATTCTCTCTCGTCGACTTCATGAAAAACGAGATGATTAGAGATGATCGTAAACTATCCCTTTCTGGACAGTAATATTCCAGAGGGGCCTGCATATGGCGTATACATATCTCGCCTAGTAGCATTTGCTAGATCCTGTGTTAAATGTGACCATTTTAAGCAACGTCATAAAACATTGTTGCAGAAACTTACAAAACAGGGCTATTCCACCAAGCGCCTCCGCTCAAAGTTTCTCAAATTTGGCGATACAAGATCTATGGCGTTACGTTTCGTAACTTGTGTCTAATTCCGCTTAACCCGGGGCTAGGGGCCGTATGAACCCATGTACTTCAAGATCCTCATGGTGCTCGTATGAACAGTCACAATCAAAGCGTGACTGAGATACATCATTCTTTAGATGACGACTTTACAACGAATATTATGGATTAAGAATACTGATCAGCGATACGGATTTGATATTTTTGGAACATCATGATGTCTTGCCGGCATCATTGAAAACTGTTGACCGCTTCTCTCTTGCAGGAAACAAGCCTATGTTTATGTATACTATGATTGTCTTTTTGAATTTGGTGCTAATACTGTTATATGGAATATGGAATAGGTCTTTGGATTATGGACGCGGATATTCTTTAATGGACGACGGCTGAATTATGAATGACGGACTAGACGCTTGTAATTTGCCATCTAACATGGTTACAGAGCAGATATCGGCCGTACTGGAGAATGTCCCATGGACACGCACTATCTTTCAGTGGGTGTATCCAGCGGCATACGTCCTCAACACAGACCTGATGGACAAACACAAACACCGACATGTTCAGACTTGTTTACCGTACGACACGTGTCCGGAAGTCAACTGACCAGAAGTTACATCATCACCAGGAGTCAGTCTACCGGAAATTGCGCAAGAGAACAGATCGATAACCGCGGTTACACGTGCGCAAACGGAAGTGCACAAAACAAGTCTCCATTGCGCATGCGTAGGCGCGGTTATCGCACTTTTCCCTACTACTGAGTGAACGACGTAATCTGAGAGAAAATCGCATGTTAGTAGTATACAGCATTGATATAGACTCTTGTTGACCTCTGACCTTGGCCAAACCACTTTTAGTCGGTGGCCGAGTGGTCTAAGGTGCTTCGCTGGTGACCGCTAGCCTCACACCGCTGAACCGGCATGAGTTCGCGCCCAGCTGGTCCATGTGTGAAAGTTTGTCAGTTACTTGCCGAAGGGCGGTGGTTCTCTCCGGGTACTCCGGCTTCCTCCACCAACCAAACTGACTGTCACCATATGAGTGAAACAAACTTGAGTTGACATTAAGCCAAATTCCCTCCCTCCTCCCTCGGAAGGGGTGCGAGGTTGGTCAAAGGTCAATATGTGCACTTGAGCATGTACTGACCTGTATCCTCTCAAACCGTCCATCATCTCACCTTGGATCATGTCTAGACATGTTAGAGGATGCCTCTGCGGTGATGCGGTTTGGCGGTGATGCGGTCTGCCTCCGCGGACAGAAAGTAGTCCCAAGTATATAGAGGGCTGAGGGTATGTCTGACTGTATGGAATGCATGTATTGACTTGTGTCTGGGTTTTTTCCATCACGGGGAGTGCGCAGGTGTGTGGTATGACGTCACTTCCGGTCTGCGTGAATCGGGTGTGACCTTGGTATGACTATGGGATGTACTGACTTGGTTCTGGGGTTTTTCTATCACGGAGAGGTCACGCGATAGTTCAAGGTCATATTGAATGATAGGAATGCATGTACTGACCTGTTGTGGATATTGACTCTCATTAACCTTTGACCTTAATAATATGCATATTGGGGAGAAAAACTACCTCCGAACACAGAAGAATTCCAATTGGGACCTTTGCCAGCCAATCAGAAGCGAGTATTTTGACCTCGTCTGACTGTATGGAATGCATGTACTGACTTGGTTCTGGGGTTTTTCCATCACGGAGAGTGCGCAGGTGTATGACGTCACTTCCGGTCTGCGAGTATAGAAAGAGTATTAAATAGCTTATTGACCTTTGACCTCAAAAATTTGCATATCGTGACCTTTGACAGCCAATCAGAAGCGAGTATTTTGACCTCGTCTGACTGTATGTATGTACTGACTTGGTTCTGCGGGGTTTCCATCATGGGGAGTGCGCAGGTGTATGACGTCACTTCCGGTCTGCGTGAATCGGGCGTGACCTGGGTATGTCTGACTGTATGGAATGCATGTACTGACTTGATTCTGGGGGTTTTCCATCACGGGGAGGTCACGTGATCACACTAGTTCACGGTCAGGGTTTTTCCATGAAACCATGGGAAGGAAGACTTATATATAACATAATCTATAGGTGTTGGACGATGTTATTAGGACGAGTCTAGCATCCGTGCGACCCGAGGGTCGAGCGTTTATTGCCCAGTATATCTCCGCAAAAAATAAACAAACAAAAAGGGGATTCCCCTCTGGCATCGATGGTGCTGCCCTCTAGAGGCAGGGTGGGTGCATGTAAAATTTATCCAGATATAAAAAGCGGAACACGGACTTTACCGTAGAATATACTCCTATCAACCCTATCCCAAAGGGCTAATATCGGTCCCCGGGCTTATCGGGGCCTGCTGAGAGAGGAAGGGTGGGGGAGTGGGTGTATGTAAATTTAGGATTTGTCCCGAAACTATAAAAAGCGGAACACGGACTTTACCCCTAAAATAGGGGAAAACCCCTATCAACCCTATCCCAAAGGGCGAATATCGGTCCCCGGGCTTATCGGGGCCTGCTGAGAGAGGTAGGGTGGGTGCATGTTTTCACAGAAAAAAAAATATAAAAAGCGGAACACGTACTTTACCCCTACAATAAGGGAAATCTCCTATCAACCCGGCCCGGCCCGGCCGCAGCGCGCGCGTTATCCGGCCGCACGCCTGCGCTGCATCACCGGAAGTGTGCGGGTGAATTTCAGGTTGAAAGGTCAAAGGTCACATTCAGGCCAAAAGGTCAAAGTCCCCCCTTCCGGCAAGGCTCGGCCCTCTCCGGGCCAATAAATAGCCTTTATCCGCCCTCCCGAAGCATCCATGGAATGCACAGGGTCCCCCACAATATCGCCAGCACTATGCCCATGTTAAGTGGCCAGTGGGGAACCCCCAGTTTTCCCCAGAACCGTATTGGCACGAAAAAATACATGAAACCATGGAACTTATAGTAATAAACTTAATCTATAGGTGTTGCCCGAGTCTCCACTCGCCGTCTTCGTGGTGACATGTGGGGATTCGGTCATGTCTTCCCGCACCTCGAACCTCTATAGTGTTTTCCAGCCACCTGTTGCTCTTGTAACTTGTAACTCCTCGTCAAAATTTTTGTTCTGGAATGCCCGCTCTTAACCTAGACCAAAACATGTACTTGGTCTGTGGGCTGACTTCATTGGCTCTCCATTTTACTGCAGTGCTCTTGCATTGTTTTCTGGACATTGATGGGTTACATTTGGCCCCATCCTAGGCCACTGATTGGCTACTTTCTCTACGGTGTTCAAGGCCAGGTTGACTGAATCCCCACATGTCTGTCATAGCCTTCATGGCCGCTTGTTTTATGCTCATATAGAAAACACACAAGACAGGGGTTTTTTAGTGAGATCTCATTTTGTTTTTTTATTCAGTGAACAACAACAACAACGTGAGAACAACCGCGTGCAAACTGAAGCCCAGAACAGGGGACTTGTACATTGAAATCGATAGAACTTAAGCCCAAAACAGGGGTTTTTTGTGAAAGAACTTAAGCCCAGAACAGGGGGCTTGTACATTGATAGAATTTAAGCCCAGAACGGGGCTTGTACATTGAAATGATGAGCGGCCCAGTCATATACGAGTACATCTCGGTCCTGGGCCTTGGGGTATTCGTCAAACATCTGTACGATGGTAGATAAGGTCCTTCCCCGGCATCGATGGTACAGGTAAAACAAGCAATATTTTCCGCACACGCTACTGGTCAGGCTTTGCAACGTTTGACTGTTCCAACACCACGTCTCTATGCCTTGATCAATGAAGTCTGTTAGATCGGGATGGAGGGGTGGCAGGCCGTACGGGTCAAAGTATTTGCCCTGCTGTTCTGTCAAGTACACGGCCACCCAATGTTCACCGGACCGATCCATCGGGTCCGTGTTGAGGACGTATGCAGCAGGATACATACGGTCTAATGGGAACACATCTCGAGCGAACACCCCTTGAAAGACCATACGTGTCCCTGGGTCATTCTCCAGCACGGTGGTTATCTGGTCTGTATCCATGTTAGGTGGAAAAGTCACACAGGACGTTGCGCGCCTTGTCCACTTGAATGATGTTGTCAAACTGGGCGTAGCAGATCACATTGACGGTGGTCCCGAGGGCTCGTGCAAAGTGGATTTCCAACCGTAAATTGCCTTGCTTGGCCAGGGCCAGCTGATGGTCGTTCTCTAAGGTGGGGGTCAGATCGAAACAGAACAACGTGTATCCGTTCGCGTAGTGCTCCCGACTGGTGAAATTCCCTTCGTCCTGGTTGATTTGACCGATGGCTGTAAACAGGCTCTGATAGGCTCGAATGAAATTCCCGCGCCCAAAGTTCGGTGTTAAGGCCGTGGCTGGGACCTGTTGTCCGTCCACATGCAGGGCCACAAAATTGATGCCGAAATGTTGAAAGTCAAACGGGTTCTCTGGGTAGGCTCCGCTGAAACTAGTATTTTCCACACAGGCCAGGATCAATCGTTTGGGTAGTTCCCACAGGAAAAGGTTTTCTTTGTTTGCGCTCATATTTCCAGCAGGCACAGAGAACACTTTGGTTTGTACACGTCGGATGGGATACTGGGCTGGTTTTGTTTCCAAGGCTTTCATGTGTCCCAATTGAACGGCTGGATTCGGTTTCACTTTTCGGACATACAGGACTGCGTCTTGGATGACAATCTTATAGTCCGCTGCATGCCCCTCTACGTTAGTGGCCATCAAGGCGAAGGTCGGAGGCGCCCGTATCAGTCGGATTTTGATGGGGATCTTGTTCAAGAGGTACCTGTCTTGCATGAAGAGGTCTGAGTGCAGTCGACCCATGAGATCCACCGAGACGCCGTCCGCGGTGAAAGCCTTCCGTTTGTTATATCCTTCATTGTCCACCGTGTCCATGTGTGCGGCTGTGTCTTGGTAGAATAAAGCGGCTGTCATCTGAGACTCTTTAGCCTCTCGTCCATACGACAACAGTGTCTCGATGTAGGCTCGATAGGGGTACGTGTTGGTCGAGTCACTGATGAGTTTGTCGCTGATAAAAATATCCACCTGTTGAAACATAGAGTGCAGCCAGAGATTCGTTGGGCCCACCGTTGCAGCTTGAATGATTCTGGAGCCATCCCCATTGACGACCTTGGCTCTCACATACAAGTATGTATGGGCTAAATCCACATAGACCGTATCTGCATTACTGATGGTGAACTCGATGGGCCCTGTTTCGTTGATGATGGAGAGCGGGAGATGCTTCACCCATAATCCTTGTTCAGCACTGGTCTGCGTGGGCGGGACGGTCCACAAATCAAATTCACTGTTGGTGGAGGGGCAGGACTCTGCGTGGATTAAGGGCATGTTTAAGAAAAGATATCCTGGGTCTTCGATGTGCGTCGTCGCTGGGTCGGTCGTCGACTGGTGCAGCTCTTTTATTCCCTACGGTGCGTTGTGCTTTGGCCACCAAGACGCCTCCCGCTTCTTTGGCCCGCCGTTTCAAGGCTTCTTTGGGTGCCGTACCCCCCCCAGACATCACCGGCGACTTGCAGTTCACTGCGTACCGCTTGTTTGCCGATCGCTTTCACCCCACGCGTCACCAAGGGAAGGAAGGTTTTGACGATACTCCCGAGTATGTTCCCCAGCCCATGTCCTCGTTGCATGCGTGCACCTGCAAATACCAGAAGGCCACCCCCGGCCTGTGTGGCATAATAGACCATATAGCTGCGTGCATCGCACTCGTAAGGTACTTTCATTATACAAAGTGGGGAGCACCTGCTTGTCGAAAATGAAGTGTCAGCACCACTTTTCCTCGTTCGAATGCCACCGGTCGTCCCGTGTCATCTCTTATATCCGCCGTGATAGTGTTGATGTGGGTTTGTCGTACGGGTAGGTAGAGCATGTCGGTGAAACTGTGGGTGATTTGATCTCCATACGTCTTTTTAATGGGGACCACCCGTAACAAAGGTGTGTTGATATCGCCCACGATGTGGTTGTCGACCACGTCCGAGTAGACGTAGAGTCCGTACATACCCGACTCCATATCCATCGGGATGTGGCCATGGTCCTCGGATGGACCCGTGTAGGTCGGGTGAGCGAGACCCAGCATTTGCTGTAGGATAGGACTCAGTACGACACTCACGTTGGCGGTGAGGAGGATCTGTACCTTGTCGTTGTGTGCGTTGTAATCGAAGTCCACGTGATTCTTAAAGGGAAAGGATTTGACGGGTGTTGAAGTATTCGTGATCTCCCGTAGAGCCTTATAATACAACAGTCTTGTCAGCCGCTGCATCAACTCCTTGGGGGTATCGTACTGGCCTTCGGGGAGGGTGAGTCGGGTTACTTTGCCTTCGTAGGTCACCTCGTACCACACTTCATTGGCTCGCACGTTGTACCACGAGTAAGGGTATTGGATATCCACGAGGCCACATTCCCGTCGTCCAGGTAAATGCAACGGTTGCGGTAATTGGGTCACGTACTTGGCCAAGGTGTTGTCAGGAAACACATCCAGCGAACTGTTACTGGGTAGGGTGAGGTAAAACATGGCGACTGAGCTGTCCTGCTGCTGCTGTTGGTTTTAATAGGTGTTCCAAGCCTTGGGCGATTGTGTCCGGCATCGTGTTCGTCGCGGTGACTTGCTACGTGTCACGGCTCTGGAGATGTGGGGTGTCTTGATCAAGGGTAGTTTTTTAAAGGCGTGAAAAGAAGGTGCCCGTTGTTGTGGTGTTTTGGGGGGTGACTCCGGTTCCCACTCGGCTTCCCAAGAAGGTAGTGGGCCACTCGGCGATTGCTGGGTCCGCTGCATCCAGGCCCAGCGCTGGGGGTTCCCCACCAATTCGTGTGGTACATGCAAGTCTTTCAAGCCTTAAGCGAAGACCTCCCATCCTCGAGGATCCGTGTGCGACCTGCGTTGACGCATCAGGTCATTCACTAAATCCGTCATGTGGGTACCGGGGACCACCTGATTCTGTACCAGTAGTTCGCCTTTATCATTCCAAGTCATGTTAGGATTCTGTTTCATCCGTTGTAACACCAGGCCAGCTTGTTTCTTGAACGATGCAGGTACACTCTTCAAGACTTCGTCTTCAACACACTGTGGGGCTGTGGGTGGTACCCCTGGTAATGGTGGCTGTTGGAGCGATGCTGAGGTCGGCGGTGTGTCGCGTGGTGGTGGTGGTGGTGGTGGTGGGGTAGAGAGGGTTTTGTATTGGTCCATGAACGTCATGTACCGTTGAAGCGTCTCATTGTACCGTTGTACTTTCTCACTGTCGCTTAATCCCGATCGTTGTAAGATCTGTTGCATCACTTCATCGAGGGTGTTTATGGCTTCACCGTAGGTGGGACAGGGTAGGGTGACTGGAGGTTTTGCATGAGCCGTGGTTCGACGAGGACCATGTTTTTCGTGTGGTTCATTGTCGGCCGAAGAGTCCACCCAATACTGGACCCAACACGGAAGCGGCCAACGGTGCTAAGATGGCCCCGAGAAAGCCGCCTTTGTGTAACACCTTTTTCTTTTGTGTTTGAGAGACTCGCTTCTGGACTAGGGTTCGGAGACCTGTTTTATGCTTGATCAACTTGGTCTTCTGAGCCGAAGTCAGTGGTACGTTGCCTTTTAACAGGTTGTACCCGATCTCGCACAGACAGCCTACAAGGGCAGGGTCCGCACCGCGTACATTGGTTCGGACCAACTCGGGTGGGGCCGTGTTCAATACACGGAGCGTCGGGGCGTGCTTCCGCACTCGCACAGACATCATGTACAACTAATGCTAGAACCCACAACTCTGCTCTTTTTATCCTTTTGCGGGCTACCTCCTGAATATCAAACAGAGACAAAGTCAACCATGATGTGGTATTAATTCTTTTTATTATCCCCATCATCAAACACACACACCCCAGCTGGGGAGGGAGGCACTGTGGGTGTGTTTACATTATTTTTGCATGTAAACGTGGTGGGTCTCTCCGGGAAAGATTCCGGTCCGTAGTCGAAGATGATCGGGGGTGGCTTGCTTGAGGTCGAAGAGCATATACCCGTGCTGAGGGGTTGTCGCATCTTTAAAGGCTTCCAACGCAAACGGTGTGCGGCCGGGATACATCTGTCTCGCCAGGTGCAGCAGTTGAGTGGTATCTCTCGGGTTTTTGAAGACCACCAGGTAGTGGGCATTTAAGCTGATGTTCCGATGTTCTTTGTTTTTACTGAACAGATTCGGCACAATGTAGATGATGCTGAGCCGTCGATGATGGCTGCCTTTGGTAAAGAGTTGGGTGACGCGCATCCGCCTCCGCCATGAGATCATCCAGAACCACCAAGGTGTCTGGTTCCAAATCGGCCAGGTTAGGTAGGCCTTCCACGAACGTGATATGGGGCATTGCTGCATTCTCCATAACACCACACGACTCGGCAATAGGTGGGGTGATCATGCTGTCGGCGTGTTGAAGGAGCTTCCTGACGAAGTGCGTTTTGCCGGAGTCCGTCGGTCCTGCGATGCCGCAAGTGAAGGGATGCTGCCACCGAGGGTCCATGGTTTCAGCTGTATGTGCTGTCGCGGTAACCCGCTCTTGTACATTTGGTACGAGTGAACTGGAGTGGTGGTGGGTACAACGCCGGTCGTCGTTGTCGATGGGCGTTCACTGTGAGTGATGAAATCCGGTGGGTTTTCAGACGTAGTGGGTGTACTTGGTGTAGATGTTGACTGTATACTTGGTGTGGAGCTCGATGTGGCTTGTTTTTTGTGGCTTGGTGGTGGTGATGACTGGGCTCGTTTCGATCACGGAGGTGATTGGTGTAGAGAAGGTCTGTAGACTGGTTTCACTGCCACTCACAGCTGGAGTTCTAAGTTGGTTAAGTAGAGTGCTGAGATAGGCTACGTCGTAAAACACTCCTCCGTACAACACACTCATCAGGATTAGCACTATCACCACAAAGCCCACTTGCGCTTTGCGCGTTTTGGGAGACGCTGTGTTCAGAGGCAGCTGCTGTTGGTCCATAGCGCCGTGTTCATGGTCGAACGTGGAATGAAGGATGACGGTAGTGGTGTCTGGCTTTATAGTCGTTTCACCTGGTTGGCCGCGACCCAGGAATTGAAGGAACTGGGCCAGCCTTGCCATTTCACGAAATGAAAAAGTTTGCCACGGCGTCGCTCGGTTTTCAAAATCTGCTCCACCGTGTAGTAGTCTTGCTTTGTTTTTACGACAGGCTGTAATTCCGTGTCGTAAAACGTCCCCAGCAACGGTTCCCCTTGAAGATCTTCCAGTTCATAGACTCGCTGCTGTCGGGGTAGGCGGCGTTTAATCAGGAAGTGCTCATCGCTCCAGTTGGGCAAGTAACTTTTCTCAAATTGACCTTTGATTTTACTGATCCCTACAGGGTCCCCGAACTTGAACACCTCCTTCGGCGTTCGCTGCGATTGCCGGATTTGGGCTTCATTGCGTTGGGTCACGGTAATGGGGGCTCTCTCTATACTCCGGTGATAGGCTCGATTGTAACCACTCACAAGTTTCTGGAGAACATCGATGTACCACCTTGTATTCTTATAGGTGAAATATTTATACATGCGGCCTTTAAATGTCCTGTTGAACCTTTCCACAATGGAAGCCTTGGTCTCGTTGTACGTATGGAAGAAAAACACTTTCTGGGCTTTCAGAAACTGTTGAAACGGTCTGTTGAGGAATTCCGTGCCTTCGTCGGTTTGCAAATACAAGGGTTTGCGCCCGGTCTTGAAGATGTCCTTGAACGCCGCTATGAGATTCGCCCCCGCTTTCGTCCGGATGGGTACCACCCACGCATACTTCGACAGGATATCGATGCACGCCAAGATATAGCGATTCCCATCGTTGTGTTTGGCAAAGGCGCTCATATCGACCAAATCCGCTTGCCACTGGGCATCTATACCACCCACGATGACCCGGTTCCGTAGAAAATGGCGACGGACAGATCGATGTAAGGTATAGGTGTCTTGTTTTTTTAATCAATCTCGGACTCGAGCACGTTGTATCCCCTGGGGTTTGGCCGCTCGATAGAGAGCCGACAATGCACTATAGGCCACCGGACTGTCGGGACTGTAGTATAAATTATCCAACACCTTTTCCCAGCTCTTCATGGTGACAAATGATGATGGACACTGGCTTTATCGTTTATTTATAACGGTACATCTTGGGCCGGAGTTTTTTTTCTGATTTTCTTCTTCGGCTTCTGCCAGCATATTGTCCATGGTAAATAACCAGTCCAACTCGTCTGATGACCGCTCTTCCTCCGTAAGCACTTGATCCACTTCTGCCACGGCATCTTCCAATGCAGACCATAGAACAGGGTGAAGGGTAAAATGCGCTGTACCCCCATCTAGCCTAGCCAATTGAGCAAAGAAGGAGCCGCGTCGGATGTACACATCGTGACACAAGTGGATGAGGTCGCCGTCCAGTTCACCAGACAACACCCGTTTGAATTTGGTCCAGCCCTCCCGGGACAGACGAATATGAGCCGGGCACGGTTGTGTAGGGTCTGCATCACAGATGTCTCCTACCTCCTCCATGATATCGACCTTATCCGCATAGACGTGCAGGAAGACCTCGGGGGTCAAGCTGAGAAACGCCCGTAGTATATGCTCCGTCATGATCAGTACGTGAATGGTACAAGATTTGACTGTCTCTCGTATTTATAGGGAGAAAAAGTTTATGACGTGAGATCAAAGGATCGGGTGGTCATGTCACTGGGCTGACAGTCTAGCCGGATAATCAATGGCATCGTCGTCTGCCTCCGCTTCATTGCTAGATTTGGTAATTTGTTCATTGGGTTCTGCCGCCGCTTCTCTCAGGGCACGAGCCCACTCCAACTGAACAGCTGACCGCTCGTCCGGTGTAAACAGCTGGTCCACAATAGGCACCACTTTCCCGAAGACTGTCCACAGATCGGGGTCTAGGGTGAAGCCTCGCGTAGGGTCTTGGTAACGGCCCAGGCGTGAGAAGAAGGGTCCACGGTGTACGGTGTCTATGTGGATGAGGTTTCCGTCGAGCTCACCGCTCAACACACGTTTAAATTTGGTCCAGCCGTCACGGTGTAGCGTAACCGTATTCGATGCGGTCTCAGCGCGCGACCAGCAAACATCTCCACGGTCTTCAACGATGGCGACTTTATCTTCATAGACGTGTAACCCCACCCGGGGTGTAAGGGGAAGGATGGCTCGTAGGACTGGTGACATGGTTGACCCAATGACGAACGGTGAATGACACACACTCTGACTGTCTTTCGTATTTATGGTCAGGTCCGTCGGTGACATGGTTGACCCAATGACGATCGGTGAATGACGCACACTGTGACAGACCCTCGTATATATCGGTTGCACATAAGCGCATCTGTGGAGGCTCTGAAGAGCCGTTCTTTTTCTATCGCTGTCATCGCCACCGTGTCAGAGTCAATTATTGTCAGTTATTACTAGGCCAACGAGCCGTCGCTGGTTCCGATGCGAGCGCTCGTGGTCCATAGTCCGGGCATCAAGGATGGCTGTCATAATCCAGTAGTGGTGAGTGATAGCACACCTCTCCATCGAGTGCACTCTGTCGAGGACCGCTTCTGTGAACTCTTTCAGGATCTGGCGTCGCCCCTCGTTGTCGTCGCCATCTCCAAACATGGATCGAACCACTGCTCGGTAACCCGTGCGTGAATTTACCACGGTCGCATGCTGTAAAATGCGAGTGGCATAGGGATGGGTGTCCGTCATGGCTCTGTAACCGTAGGAATGGGGTGTGGGATCCAGAGGGACGTGTTTTATACACCATGTCACACATGCGCGCCTATACGTAGCTCTACGGATGTAGTCCGTGATACGTACTATTCTGATTGGTTAGTTCAAAAAGAGAGCAACAATCAAAGATTACAGGTCAATCCTTTTACTAGCCCCTCCATCACAGCACATCCACGCTGGAGGAACCGCTATGGGTGTGTTTACATGCGGATGTTAAAGGTTAAAGTTCATGTCAGTAGTTAAAGGTCATTGCCGGTCACGTGACAGTGAACATGGAAAAACCCGGATGTAAGATGAGGACCCGGATGTAAAACCATAGTACCTGGATGGAAGGCGCAGGAACGATGGGAAAACCCACTGAGAACCCGGATGTTGACAGCGCACTCGTCCAAATGAGAGCATGTGACCTTGCCTTCTAGCCGAGGTCAAAATACTCGCTTCTTATTGGCTGTCAAAGGTCACAATTGGAACTCTTCTGCGTTTGCCAATGAAATCAGCCCACAGACAATTTTGTCGAGGAGTTACAAGTTACAAGAGTAACAGGTGGAGCGAAAAACTATAGAGGTTCGAGGTGCGGTTCTTTTGACCCGAAATTCACCCGCGCACTTCCGGTGATGCTGCGCAGGCGTGCGGCCGGATAACGCGCGCGCTGCGGCCGGGCCGGGCCGGGTTGATAGGAGATTTCCCTTATTGTAGGGGTAAAGTCCGTGTTCCGCTTTTTATATTTTTTTTCTCTGAAAACATGCACCCACCCTACCTCTCTCAGCAGGCCCCGATAAGCCCGGGGGGGCCGATATTCGCCCTTTGGGATAGGGTTGATAGGGGTTTTCCCCTATTTTAGGGGTAAAGTCCGTGTTCCGATTTTTATAGTTTCGGGACAAATCCTAAATTTACATACACCCACTCCCCACCCTTCCTCTCTCAGCAGGCCCCGATAAGCCCGGGGACCGATATTAGCCCTTTGGGATAGGGTTGATAGGAGTATATTTTACGGTAAAGTCCGTGTTCCGCTTTTTATATCTGGATAAATTTTACATGCACCCACCCTGCCTCTAGAGGGCAGCACCATCGATGCCAAAGGGGAATCCCCTTTTTGTTTGTTTATTTTTTGCGGAGATATACTGGACAATAAACGCTCGACCCTCGGGTCGCACGGATGCTAGACTCGTCCTAATAACATCGTCCAACACCTATAGATTATGTTATATATAAGTCTTCCTTCCCATGGTTTCATGGAAAAACCCTGACCTTGAACTAGTGTGATCACGTGACCTCCCCGTGATGGAAAAACCCCAGAATCAAGTCAGTACATGCATTCCATACAGTCAGACATACCCAGGTCACGGCCGATTCACGCAGACCGGAAGTGACGGCATACACCTGCGCACTCCCCATGATGGAAAAACCCCAGAACCAAGTCAGTACATACATACAGTCAGACGAGGTCAAAATACTCGCTTCTGATTGGCTGTCAAAGGTCACGATATACAATTTTTTGAGGTCAAAGGTCAATAAGCTATTTAATACTCTTTCTATACTCGCAGACCGGAAGTGACGTCATACACCTGGGAACTCTCCGTTATGGAAAAACCCCAGAACCAAGTCAGTACATGCATTCCATACAGTCAGACGAGGTCTAAATACTCGCTTCTGATTGGCTTTTTTTTTTTTTTTTTTTTTTATGTTTTTTGATGGGTCGAGAAGGTTTGGTCGAATAACACATACTTTGGAGCATTTTGATAAAATAAAAAAAAGAACCGGTATTCGGAAAAATAGTTTTTTGTTTCAAAGAGCTCATGAGGTTATTTTAAATTTTTTCCGACCGAGTATATTTTAGGACTATTATCTCCGCTCCGTGTTCTCCGCTGCACGAAATAAACCCACATGTGCCGGTAAAGGAAAAGACAACGAATGAGCGTAATGGAAGAGATATATTATTTCGTTCATTACAGGAACAAATAGCAATGTACGAGAATAGTTACTTCAAAAAGTAGCCATTATCTGCCTCAGGAAAAACAGAACTCTGGAAATTTTTGCATCGATATGGTCATGGCGGTTCCGATGCTGCCTTAGGCACGGTAGGTATCCAAACAGATCTCTACCAGTGCAAACGATCTCTACCATCTGCACAACGATCTCCACCAGCTAATATTACGGGTTTACGAATAGTGGTGTGTACCAATTTCAGCTTATTTTGCCAGGAAGACCTGAGTAATACTCGGAATGATATAGCGCAGCGTACGCCTAAATGTACGAGGAAATATATTTCGCTCTTGTTTCAAACGTGCGTCCTCTGATTATTTGATAATCAGGGACACCGATCGCCCCATCGACGATTCAGTATTGAGAATGTGATGAAATTTTCCGGTCTTTAATGTCTTGAATTGAAATCCTGATAGAAAGGGGCTACTTTATAACGAAATATTGTCAAATTCCAGTCAAATTTCACACATACGGGTGAAAATAAGCAAGTTTATGTGAAAATATGTGTGCTCAATGTACTTTTTGGAAATTAGAATTACAAAGATCTCTACCAATTCCTGACAACTATCTCTACAGGTTCGGTGCATGGAAAGTGTTGGACAAAAATCTACAAATCAAGTCGTATGAACAGGCCTAGTAGAACCAGAGATGTATTGTGCGGATTTGTCTGATGCCAAGTTGCACACAAACGCACGAAAGATGATCGAGTGAGTTCGGTCTTGTCATTGGGAGCTCGGTAAATTACGTACCGATACACAATGTGACCTTCGTCCGAAGGTTCGAAGTGAGAACGAAGAAATTGGCTTGATATAATGAAGATGATTTCAACACTCTTAAAATGAAAGCGTTTTATTTAACATTATTAATGTCCGAGGAGTTACACCATCATATAAGCTGTTATATTTGTAACACTGTCAGAAAGTGTTGAAAAAATATCTAACATTATACTACACTTTACTAGGCTGAATTTAACACGTATATAGTGTTGTGTTGCTCATCACACTGCAATATAATGTGGGATATAAACTTGTTTTCAACGCTTTTTGTCAATTCTCGGACATTTATAGTGTTAAATACTACAATTTCAATTTAACACTTTCTGAGAATGGAAACGTTGTCCAGTGACCAACCGTAGATTTTGTGGTGTGAGTAGCGGAGGTGTTGATCAGTAGAACAACTTAAATAAATTAAATGGTCTTAGATCTAGATTTTTCTGTATATACCCGCGAATATCATCACGTCACACGTGTTTTTGCCAAAATCATGGAAAATACATCTTCTGCGTAGCAAGGCAAGGAATTCGAGGCATAGGCCTACAGATATATCCGTGTGCATTGTTTTTATTGGATCATAAACACAACGGAAAGTCGATAATAAATGAATAAATTTTATCTGAATTTACATTTAATCCAAATGTATGGTGTTGAAAATTGCATTTTAAGACTACGAAACAATCTCCAAACTCAGAAACCGTCATGTGAGCTATGCTGATATTTTTAACATTGTTTCCCGTCATGCGATCTTTTTATCATCGAATAATTGTGTGGGTCGTCGATCCACTTTTTTATGTAAAAAGCTTCAAGAGTTTCTATCTCCATAGTTTTCGCGAGGTCATTAACTCCCCTGATAACATCTCTCATCGGAAAGATGAAATGTGTGTTACGGCAATAAAAAATATATGTACACAATTTGTGAAATGATTATGATTATGATTACGTATAGTTATGACATGAAATTGGAATTCGTAGCATGTACTATTTCCTGAAAAAAAATGACCTAAATGGAGTCAGTTTATTTTTTCTATTTCAACCGCACCACGTATAGGCCAAACTGCTGCCTTATCGCACCATCTCTTTTTTTTCAATTTCAAATCGCCTTTATTTGTGTACCGGTAAATGTATCTATTTGTCGAAAGCATCAGCGTGCTGATAGCACGTTGTTCTTTTCCCCCAACGTCATCATGTTAGGGAGACCCTTATCAATAAATATATACGAAAATCAATAAAGACAAAATCATATTACCATGTTTGAGCGATCTCGCTCTATAAAATCAATATCAATAACTTTGATTCCTTCGTCATCAATGCTCCAAAACTTCAGGCGCATTAATCTATCTATTGTTCCTTGTCCTTTAATTAATTTGCCATTTTAAGAACCAGTCGATGTTTTTTCAGTAGCGTGACCGATATTTGGCCTGTTAAATTAGATAAATAACAAGTTACTTTTTAGCAAACGACCTCTTTTACCTCCATTTTAGCGGGATCGCCCTAACATGGTAATATGATTTTGTCCCGGGCTTGACTTCCCTCACAGACTCATTGGTTTCAGCGTATAAATCCCCCAGAGTAAGCCTATCCCAACACTGTAAGCGCTGATAGAGATCGTTGTCAACTTCAGCACAGAAAAACATGCATATCACAAACTCATGGTAGAGATCGTTGTAAAATGAATAGTGATTTTGATTGAAATTCTTCTCCCAATCAAACAGGACGACTTTGAGGCTTAATTATTTTAGTTACTTGAACAATAAGCCATAATTAAAGGGACAAACACAGCTGGTGTACAGTCAGATATGCCCTAAAATAGACCATTCTTTGATGATGGAGTCGATTCTCCTAATCGACATGGCAATCCTGTGTCCCAAATTAAAAAATAACGAAAATACATCAGGCTTTAGCTTGCACGTGCTATAAACCTAGATACTCATATGGGTACGCTGTGCTATGTGGTTTACAGACCTTTTCGGTGCTTGGCTGATTATTTTGCCTTGACCGGGCATGCGCCTCTCCAAAATCTAACAATTTCTCGCTTCACGCACCGGTAGAGATAATTTCATTACGGGTAGAGATCGTTTGCACTGGTAGAGATCTGTTTGGATACCCACCGTGTTAGGGGAAGGTGGAGCAAAACGGAACCCCTAACTTTGAGCGTTCCCTTGTGCTCTATTTAGTATGGACATGATGTTCCCACAGGTGGATTTTAAAGGTTAGTACTCAATATTTAAAATTAAACCGACAAAATGCTGTTTATTCAGGTACTTTTTAGTTTATAGGTCAAACAATTTTTTTGTATTGATGTTCCGTATTTCCCCACTGGTATAGGGCCAAAATAAACCACCTGTTTTTTCGGTTTGCCTCAACAGGAAACATAATGTTAACCATACGATAATCTTAGCAAAACACCCGCCTAGTTGCTCGTCATACTTTGGCTATTCAGCATGAAACGTTATTGACTCTTATGAGTAAGATGGATAGGCTAGGTGCATATATATATTTGCCAATGGGGCGGGAAGTTGGCGGAAAAAGAAAAAGTGTTGAATATGGCGCCCTAAAGTCATTTTAACAGTCCAAAACAGCTATATTTTATTATTTATATCCTTCGAGTTTGAATAACATTAGTATTGCAGAGCAGTTATTATTTTCTATCCTTAAGTCGATTAATGGCATTATATATGATAAAAATTGACGAAACAATTTGTATTCCTTGGCCCCCGAAAACTGTAAAAAAAAGTTTACTTCAGCACTGCGCATGCGCAAGAATTTGGTATTAATGAAACCTAGAGATCGGCCATAAGGGCAAAACGGAACTCCGTTCCATTATGCCCCACGAGGGATGGTTCCATTTTGCCCCGAATTGCTTATTTTCAACTTTTGGGCCAGACATAAAAATGGAATGTTGCAGTATTCATTTTTTCACACGTCTAACCTGAAATATTGGTGTGACAGCCATTGGGAAAACATTTGTTATCCGAATACTCGGTATGGAACATTGTTTTCCGGTGTCACCGAATAGGGCATCTATAAGATCAGAAGGCTTCTATTTTATTTGTCTGTCTTAATTTTTGGAGCTGTTGCCATCTCCTCGAAATTAAAAACGTATTTTGGCATACGAGACCTAAGATCGTGATTTCACTAAATATAACCAGGTATTGACAACCCTTTAGAATTAATCCACGAATGTTCCTTTTTGCCCCGTAGTTCATTGTTCAATATAAAAAAATATATATAAAAATGAAACTTACATTTAATCCTGATTTACTTTGCATTCTTTACATCTGTAAGCATCTTACTAGGCCCACATCTAAATTATACTGATAAGACAGACAGTTAAGAATTTTCGATTGAACTGAGACTTGGAGACCTTTCTCGTCAAAACTAACTATGACGCCGAGTCCGAAACCGCCCACACTGGTTTTCGGAGGTAGGCCTAGAAATCTGATTCAAAATGTCAGCTCTACAAGCCTAGAGGGGACTGTAGCCAAAGTTCTCCGAACTTAGACTCTATAAGTACAAGAATTTTCCCCAGTGACAATGACAGTTCTAATGGCTCTCTCTAGTAGCTGGACACTACCTATAACTAAGTTGGGGTACAGTACCTCATTTGAGGTGTAGTGTTATATCCCAATCGAGATAGTAGTATAGAAAGGCCCAATTGTCACCGATTGACCTAAAAAAATTGCATAAGACCTCTGTGATGTCATTTCCGGTTCTGGTCACGTGCCCGGAAGTGACCTTTAACCCCAGCGCATGCGCACAATACCGGATAAAGTTGTACGCAGGGGTCAAAGGTCACTTCCGGTCACGTGACCGGAACCGGAAGTGACGTCACAGAGGTCATATACAATTTTTTTAGGTCAGCCGGTGTCCATTTACCCTTTTACTTGGAACAGATCACGAAACCTGGCTATTAATGCGAGGGCCAACGAGAGTGTGCGACATTTATCCCGCGTCATTCTCCGTGAATCGGCTTTGTCCACGTGCTGCTTGTGTGACGTCACAAAGGTCATATGCAAATTTCCAAGGTCAATGCGACCGAATTAGTTCTCTCAAAGGGTCAAGAGGCGTCTTCGGGGTCCTTCATGTGACGTCACAAAGGTCATATGCAAATTTGAAAAGGTCAAAATGGGTCTACGTGCGTTTTCTGAATCTAGGACATTTCCATAAACTGGTTAACTATTGTATAAAAAAGAACCAAATCACATTATTGTAATAAACACCAGGTATTTCATTACAGAGAACACAACATATATACAACAGTTATTAATCCTTATTATAACATCAACGAAAGAAGTCCTGTGGAATATCTGCGGTGTAAGTTCACTTTCACTTCAGCATTTATAGGGTACCCATCACTCTAAATATCCAGATACGTCGTGGTCACACCATCTGGGAGAACTTTGTGCTTGGGGTAGAAGAAGGTGAAGGCGTCCCGCTGCTGGGTGTAGGAGCGCATCTGGTTCTGGACGACACGAAAGCCCATGTTGATTCCACTGGTACTGGTCATCGAGGTACAGGACTTTGGTGATGTTATTATCCCGACGATTGACTCCTTTACAACTGAACTTGTTGGTGTTGTCCCCGCCGTAACAATAGTACGTTTTTGAGCAGAGGGCGATCATGGCCTCACCCGTCCATTCTAACTTGACCGGCTGCTGGATAACCGGAACATCATCACCATGTCCGAAATCCTACGCACTGTTAAAACGAGAGACCTGTACGGGTTCGTCGAATGTGACATCCATGTCCCCGAGCACCTGAAAGCAGAGTTCGCCGAATGTCCGCCCATCTTCAAAAACACCAAGGTGGAGCGTGGCAACATTGGGCCCGTCATGCGGGCGTATGGTGAGGAACATAATGTACTCACACAACCCCGGCGTATGTTAATCGAAAGTATGATTGGCGAGAAGATCCTGCTGGGCACACCCTTACAGCGCGGTCTCGAAATCACCAAAATCTATCCAGTGATGGACTTTACATTCGAGGCTTGTTTCAAGGACTTTGCGGAGGCCGCGACCACTGCCCGTCGCCAAAAGAGATGACGACCCCAATAAAGCTATCATCGCAGAAACGATGAAGTTGCTTGGCAACAGTGGATATGGTAAAACCGTAACCAACCAGGATCGCCACGTCGACATTGTACCGTCGACATTGTACCGGCACATGAGGATGATTGACGACACCACGTATGAAGTCACCTCGTCCAAAAGGGGCAATCACGTATAACCTACCGCTGCAAATCGGGTGCATGGTGTACCAGCTGGCTAAGTTGCGGATGTTGGAATTCCTGTAGGATTTCATGGGCGTGTTCTTCGACACGTCAGACTGGCAGTTGATGAAGCTGGACACCGATTCCGCATACATGGTCGTCTCCAACCCGAACTGGGAATCCTGGGTCAAGCCGGAACTGCGAGAACACTATGAAAGTGAACGAGATCGATGGCTGCCGAGAAAAGACCACTACAAGTATGATAAAAGGACCCCCGGCCTTTTCAAGTTAGAATGGACGGGTGAGGCCATGATCGCCCTCTGCTCAAAAACGTACTATTGTGTTACGTCGGGGACAGCACCAACAAGTTCAGCTGTGAAGGAGTCAATCGTCGGGATAATAACATCACTAAAGCCCTGTAGCTCGATGTACTACAAAGTCAGACCAGTGCCAGTGGAACCAACATGGGCTTTCGTGTCGTCCAGAACCAGATGCGCTCCTACACCCAGCAGCGGGACGCCTTCACCTTCTTCTACCCCAAGCACAAAGTTCTCCCAGATGGTGTGATCACGACGTATCTGGATATTTAGAGCGATGGGTACCCTATAAATGCTGAAGTGAAGGTGAACTTACACCGCCGATATTCCACTGGACTTCTTTCGTTGATGTTATAATAAGGGGAAATAACTGTTGTATATATGCTGTGTTCTCTGTAATGAAAATAAAACCTGGTTTTTATTACAACAATTATGAATTGGTTCTTTTGTATACCGTAGTTAACCAGTTTAGGAAAAAGTCCCAGGTTCTGAAATGGCACGTATAGGGTACGCATCTTGACCTTTTCAAATTTGCATATGACCGTTGTGACGTCACATAAAGAGCCCCGTAGACGCCTCTTGACCCTTTGAAAGATCTAATTCGGTCGCAATGACCTTGAAATGTGCATATGACCTATGTGACGTCACACAAGCAGCACGTAGACAAAACGGAGAATGATGAGCTCGTTGACCCTCGTATTAACAGCTAGGTTTCGTGATCTGCTCCAAATAAAAGGGGAAACTGACACCGATTGACCTCAAAAATTTGCATATGACCTCTGTGACGTCACTTCCGGTTCCGATCACGTGACCTTTGACCCATACGTACCATTTTTATCCGGTATGGTGCGCATGCGCAAGGGTCAAAGGTTTCTGTTTATACTACTCGAGATATAGGGCTACCATCTCAGTTTCAGTTTTTGCTTATTTTTGTGTTAAATTATACATCTGTTCAAACCTCGGAGGGTATGGATCACTTTATCACATATCTGGCCTTACTATCTTCATTTTTCAGCAAATTATTGTCTTTACACAGACAGACTACACAATTTAATTTAATCGTCTAATTTTTTGCAATGAAAATTGTTTAGATTGTAAATGTTTTGAGGTATTTCACGTATAAATTCAGACTATAGTGTGCATTGTTCTATCTACTGCCCTCGTGCAAATTACAGGGATATAAATTTAGTAAGTAACTAACTAAATGAATATTTATGGCCAAAAAAAACAAAAAAAATTACACACACTGCTAGCAAGGGCTAGGGACACAGTCCTCTGCTAATCATTTCTGACACTGCCATGCTAGCAGAATGTGTGATGTGTGAAACAATCGAATTCAATTTATAAACTAGTCACCGCATCTACATCCCTGAAATTTACACATGAGTAACATTTTCACAACATGAGTCTTTATTTGAGTGTTAGAGAGATCAAATATTTAAATTAAAGGGGTTTATCATTCTGAAAATATCAAAGTGATTGATTCAAATTTGTAGTCTGTCTGAGTAGTGATTATAGTTTGCTGAAAAATGACCAAGATAGTGAAGCCAAATATGTGGTGAACTGATCCATACCCTCTGAGTTTTGTAAATTTTCGAAAACTTAAATTGATACAGGCTTACAATTCATGGGTGTACTGTACCCCAACTTAGGTATAGTACCCCATCTAAGGCATTTAACCTGTTGGGTTGTGTTTGACTGTTCTAAAATTTATATTTTATGTTGAACATTTCATTTCATTTTATTTTGCCTTCTCATTGTCAAAAATGACGGTCATGTTGGTCACAAACCACCATTGAAGTTTCTTGATTATTATCAGGACTTTGAGTATAATATTTGACTCTCAAATATATCAAAACCACTTTATTAAATTTTGATCCGAAATTTGCCGTAATGGTATCGGGTGGAATGACCCTATCTCTGACGGCCTTATCTCGAAAAAATGGTGGGGAATGTATGCTGAATTTTATTTATATGTTTGAACGGAAAGGCCAGGCTACCTGGTGTGGTGGGTCATTGTAGTGGCGAATATTAGGGAATATTTTTTTCTCAAGATGTGCTCAGCCAGTTTACTACAAATTAAGTATGGCGATTATTTAATGGTTTCTGACATGACCAGACATTTATCTCACTGGATATTTTCTCCATCCATATACACCCTACTGAATCGACAAGTGTGATTATAGGTGAATGCACCAGTCCATTTGTCATGCGACCATGAACTGTAGGTTGAATCACTTCACATTGAAGCCGCATAACAGCTGCAATGTTATAATGAGGCAACATGTGATTATATATCAGATATGTCGACAGTCCATTGTAGCTACCATTTGTCTTGGCAACAGTCCATTTGGCGAATCATTAGATCAGACGATGTGCTCTCTGTGCATCATTCACAAGTGCATGTTGACCTACAATGGACTGTCGATCGGTCCGATGATGATACAATGGACTGTCGTAATATCAGACAGACAGAGAATATACTATTAATGGTTCATATTCCTCTTAAACACACACAAGTGGAAGGAATCGAGAGATGAATGAGTCAGTGATACATGAGGCAGGTAGTAAGTTCCCACGTGTTCATTTTGTGCTCATTTCCTCACACTATAATTCGATGCTAATACCTACAATGGACTGTCTACCAACACCTAAAAACACCTCTCGCCGCAAAAATGTTTAAAATTTTTGTTAACTTGAAATAGTAAGAACCCTACGTTTGGTGACAATATAGTACGATATTTCTCCTTCAAAATATGACTGGACACCAGTAACCATACCTGTCATCGATATGCTGAAAATCGTTCATTTTCGGCTGTGGTCACTGTCGTCTGGTCAGACACACGCCCACGCTTGATAACGAAAGCACTGGAAAACCTACCATTGACTGTAATTTGACACGTGACCGGCGGTTTGCACCTATAATCATACTTGTTGATTCAGTAGGGTGATATAATTAATGACAAAAATAAACATGATTTTGAAGTGTTCTTTTTTTTTAACATAAAGTATGAATACCCTGTGGTAATCAAGGAAATAAAACTGATTTTGAAGTTTTCTCTTTCTGCCATAAATTATGAACATTATTTCAATAAATAATCTTGATCGGTTCATGCTCGGAGTCTGGAGAGAGTCCTTGTTTCCGGATGAGTCTGCAGTTACGAAATTGGCTCATATCTTCAAAGATGGCCACCGATTCGAAAAACGAAGAAGCGGCAACTTGAAACGAGTTTCAACATGAATTTGCTGCAATTTCAAACACCATATATTACTTATCCATGCATTTGAAATGGAGAGAGAGGTAATTTTGAAGCAAGAAATAAACAGATTAGAAATATGTTTTGTAATTCATTTGTTTGCAACGTAGAAAGTGCGAAAAACAACAATCAATAATTTATCATGCTGTGTTGTTGTTGTTGTCACTGACGCTGCCGGGCGAATGGGTCGCCAAGGACAGGAACAAACATGTTTAGCGGGTCAATGGTGTCTCTCACTCGTTGACTTTGGTTTGTTTGCTGGTCCGTCGCAGTGACAATCGTCATGTTACCTCTACGATTGATGACGTGTTTGACAGATTAACAAATGATTCGACTTGCAGTATAGGCTGTACAGTAGCGAGGATTAGCGAGATACTGTAGCTTATTCTACCATCAATTATTGAGTGAGGTAAGCTTGTAGATCGATTTTGACAGCCTTGTCTTTGACTGAACTCTCACTGTACTCCTTCATCCTTGATCTATGTACTCGTCATGTACTCTGCATTACATGTTCAGTGACACTATCAACTATGGTCTCTATGCTGACCACAGTTATTTTGCTGGATGTGCATATATAGGATGAGACTGTTATCGAGGTGATTGGTTCTATTTATATATTTGTTGTTGTTTTCACTTAATCAGGCTATCTCACAGTTATGAAAATAAACTGTATGACACCGATGTGAGAAACATGCAGTCCTCACTTTTTGCCATACATTTGGTCAGATTATGGTCTGAATCATGCAGGTTATAGTTCATGTTAGCAATAGTACACAGGTATGGAGACAGTAAATGACATGCACACATGTTTGCACATATGCCATCAATTACTGTACAAGCACATTTCATAAAGCAAATGTTAGAGTATTGATCTTCAACATAAGTTATTTTTCATCATCAGTCGGCTGTTACAACAAAATGGTCATGTATCAACAAATGTGCGAATAACAATCAAATAGTTCAACTGAATGACTGAATGCTAAAATTGGTCATTCGTTTCAACTTTATTGGGTAACTTGGTTACTGAAGTAAACTAGGAGCAGATAGTATAAATTTGACTTTCCTTATCAACTTCACAGATGTAAATCCTGTATATCTGTCATATTCTATATCAACAAACTTTTTTTTTCTAATTCACAGAAAATGTTCAGCCACATTCATATTTGTCTGCAGTCTTATTAATTAATTTATGCTATTTTCTAATTACTGCAGAACAAGATTTGGTACAGAGTGAGTGAAGAATCGGGATCAGATTTTGACGGGGAGCAGAGTCCAACTCCTCTACGACGGCCAGATATTACACATTCTACATCAAACTACGCTCAACCTAATTCTTTCGATTCTACAGAAAGTCGACTTATTACCCAACGTTCTCTCAGTCAATCAGATTCACAGGCTGATCAGATTTCCACATCTGAGACCAGATTGACCCGGTATTCCCTCCCTCAGGTTGATGTTCATCTGACACAGCATTCTACCAATTCGACCGAGGTTGAACATTTTTCAGCATCCTCTCAGGATTGCTTTAACTCGTCCCAGTTTTATCGTCGAACTCGGAAAACTTTGAGCGAACTTAACACTCAGCGATCCTCAAGTCCTTCAGATTCACAACTAACCCAGTATTCTATCCCTCGGTCAGATTCACTTCACACTAATGACTCCAGAAATCCATCAGAATCAGAATTGAGACGAATCACCTCGAACACGTCACAGTCAGAATCACGACTTATCCAACGTTCGTTGAGTGCTTCAGAATCCCGAGTAACCCAGAGTTCCCTGCAAGCATCACAGCTAGATGTGTCAAAATCATTCAGCCCGTCAAGTTCTCAACTCTTTCAGAATTCTAGAGTTTTGACATCACAGGTTCGTGTGAAAACATATCACTTACATGTATTTTGTGTTTCTCAAGTATTATTGCAATCACTATCAGGAGTCAAAGTAATTAAATCTCCCTAGTATAATCCATGGCGTGTCCGACTCCTACTCCTCCTCCTCCGCTTTACTCACTGCACAGCGGGTCACATAGGTGTTGCGCGGGATAGGGTGGGGCGAGAGACCTGGGGTTTTCGCTACCTGAGATTCCATGGGCCAGGCTTGCACCCTACAGTAGAATGGGTCGACTGCGCATGCGCGATGAGTAGTGCGCGATGAGTAGTATAGAAAGGGCACACACTCTCCCTATCCCTATAAACTAACCCATGGGGGTGATTGAACCCATGGGGGTGAATGAGCCATGGGGGTGAATGAGCACTCGTTCTTATAATTGCTTACTTGCCAGTTAAAATTGCTGTGGATAGCAACTTTAACTTGTCTCTTCCATCAAGTCCATGATGTTGTGTGTTAGCAGTATCAAGGCAAAATGGGTTTGCCCACAGAACTGTGAAGGTGGGAATATGACTTGCCCATGCCAATTTTAGTTTGTCTGTCATGTCTGTGATGGGCAGGAAGGTTCTATTTTGTCTCCTAACCATTGTCCGCACTTAGTAGGGTATGAATTCAAACAAGAGTCTCATGGGCTTCAATATATGCTCATGCATGCCTAACTATAACCCATAAAACATACGGTACTATCAACTAGAATTTGACCTTGGTGAAATAGGTCATTTTTCTGTCAAATTGAATAGGCTGACCCATCACCAGTTGCATATGAATTTAGAATTCATAAGCTTGGCTATAACCCTATGCTGTAGTGGAAATTTGAAGAGCCGAGCCATGATCCCTCGAGATCTGCAATAACTAGAATTTGACCTTGATAAAATAAGCCAAGGTCAATAAAATTGGAATTTAGGCTTCTAGTCAATCACCAGTTGCATTTGTTCCACGAGTTTGGAGAGCCCAGATGTACTTCTTCGAAAGTTATCACCAGTACTCAAATTTGACCTAGATAAAATAGGTCCAGGTCTGTCATCTTCATTGGGCTTCTGTCCCATTGTCAGCTACATATGTCATATGAATTTAGAAAGCCTGGCTATTAGCCTTCAAGAGATATTATGTTAACAATCAAGATAGACTGATGGATGGACGCAGATAATGCCCTTTGGCTAAACTTGGCAGAGGATTAAAAATCAATAGGCTTAGACTTACAAAGATTTACTGTTTATTTTCATTTTGAATAGGGTACCTCTTTTACCCCATAAGGTATACCCAAAGTTTGGTACCAATCCATGGCATAGAATTGTAGATATTTGCATAGACAAGAAAAAGTTAAGAGACAGATGGATGGATGGATATCGTGATCGCAATACGACCGTGTCTATCAACGGGCATATAAAAACTGTGAACTAGTGAGATAGAACATGAGCTACATGTACATGTAGATATTTACTTCAAATCTGTTACTGATCCATTACTAGCAACATGCTCAAGAAAGAACAGTTACCATGGTTACTAAATAAGCTTATTCCACAAGACTACTGGTGCAGAATAGGGTCATCAGGCAATTTAGCTACAAGAGTTGATTAGTGCACTGTTCAAACCCAGGGCAGGGGGCCACCTAAGTCTGTTCAAGTAGCAAGCCTGATTATAAGCACCAGACATTTCTAATAAACCCATACAAACTAGAATGAGATAGCCCCTATTCATATACAGATATTGTGGGTTAAAGGTCAAGGTATTTTCCATATCCTGAAATGGGGGTGATACATGATTGATGCCCTGTGCCTTATTTTCAGGCTTAGCTTGGATTAGGGATAACAGTTGGGGCAGGACAGGGGTTTGGGGATTGGTTGAGATACATGTAGCATGTGCAGAAAGATTATTCAGATATGCACTGAGCTAGGTAAGTCCAGGTAATCCTGAATCCCCATAAAGGATTTTCATGAGGCCATACACAATAATATTTTTGTTTCCAGTAACCAACTTTAGAAAATTTGGGTAGGTAGGTAGCAGGAATTTAAAAAAAAATATTTCTTTATTTTATTTTTAGTTGATTTTTGACCTTTTTGTATAGTATTTCACAGAGTACTGCTGAAAAACAAAGAAATAAAAAAAAATTGCCTACCCAAACTTTGTTTTTGTCTACAAAATATATGGGTAGATAGGGTTACTGGAAACAGAAATATTATTGTGGATGGCCTGATTGTAATGAGTTCACAGGGCTTTTTCCTAATATACAACCTCGTATATTGTTCCTAACCTCCAACCCACCACTCACTCAGACAATAACTTTTGAAAACTTGAACGGTTTCTTTCTTAATTTGGTATGTGTGAACCTTGACTCAAGATCTCTCTTGGGGTTGTTTTCCAACCGTTGAGGATTTGTCAATTCTTTCAAAGGAATTCTGAAGAATGCATGTACTGGAAAAATCATAATTTTATTTAAATACTTCATCTTTTCAGGATAAAGATTGGTTCAAGCTGAATGAAGATTCCGCATCATCCTCATCATCAGGGGAAGCACAGTCTATTCGCCTTTCTCGCAATTCATTGAAACGCTATTCTTCATTAACTCCTACCCTGTCTGATACCCAGATTGGACATTCCTCCAACTTGAAGGAATCGCAGCAAGTTCATTCTTCAGGGTCAAATGGCCAGTATCTTTTGTGTACAACTGTATCAGAGCTTCTCACTCAGCCTCCCTCATCTCTCTTGGACTTAGACGACCTGCAAGAGACGTCCTGCCACAACGATTTACACAGATCTGTGTCAGAACTCTTGACCCACCATCCTTCAGATTTGTATGCATCCCATCAACTTGCGCCAAAGACTCGAAGTTTACCATCAGATTTCCCAAATTCTGGCCAATCATCAGAGTTGAGTGAACTTACCCAGCACCCTCTGCGATCCTCAGATTTACAAGAAATTACCCAGGATTCTTTGAGATTATCGGATATACATGGACATACCCAGAATCCCTCAGGGTCATCCACTGTAAAGCAAACTTCTCAGCATCCTTTGAGATTTGATATAAAGGAAATTATCCAACATTCGTTGCAGTCTTCAGATGTTCAGGACATTACCCAGCATCCTTCGAGGTCATCTGATATACAGGAAATTACCCAGCATCCTTTGAGGTCATCTGATATACAGGAAATTACCCAGCATCCTTTGAGATCATCTGATGTCCAGGACATTACTCAGCATCCTTTGAGGTCATCTGATGTCTGGGATATTACTCAAGATCAATTGAGGTCATCTGATGTCCAGGACATTACTCAGCATCCTTTGAGGTCACCGCATGTCCAGGCCATTACCCAGCCTCCTTTGAGGTCTACCAATGTACAGGATATTACCCAGCATCCTTTGAGGTCCTCTGATGTACAGGACATTACTCAACATCCTTTGAGGACATTTGATGTCCAAGACAGTACTCAGCATCCTTTGAGGTCATCTGATGTCCAGGACATTACTCCGCCTCCTCTAAGGTCTTCCATTGTACAGGATATTACCCAGCATCCTTTGAGGTCATCTGATGTGCAGGATATTACCCAACATCCTTTGAGGTCATCGGATATCCAGGACATTACTCAGCATCCTTTGAGATCATCAGATGTACAGGAAATAACACAGCATCCTTTGAGATCATCGGATGTAAAGAAAGTAACTCGGCATCCTTTGAGGTCATCAGATGAACAGAAAATAACTCAGCATCCGTTGAGGTCATTGGATGTACAGGAAATTATCCAGCATTCTCTAAGAAATTTAGATGTTCAAGAAAGGCTGTCTGATCAAGAAGAAATTACCCAGCATCCATTGAGATCCTCAGATCTACAAGAAATCACCCAGAATTCTCCTAATCTCTCGATATTACTGGATAGTGACGCTAAACCTATATTATTATTACCACAAAGCCAAGAAAACACCCCTGTGCATGCACAGCCGAACACCAAGATTCCTAAGAGTGTAAATGTTTCAAATTTGCCATCACTCCAAACGGAATCAACCTGGGCACAGCAAAATGTATTGACACAGTCACCAACGCAACAGATTACCCATGATCCTCTGCTGAAGACAGATTCAGTGCGAACCACTCAGCATTCTTTGGACTGGTCTGAGAGTTGCCTCGAGCCATTAACCGATAGTTTAACAAGCTTGACTGAATCTGATAGATTGTGTTTCAGATCACCAGGAGCATACAAGCTCAATGGGGGATCGTATGTGCCTAGAGATCAGGTTTTTGATGAGATACCTCTGCAGCAATCTTTGACAGAATCCAAACTAGAGCACCAGAACTTGTCTGATCGCTCTGAATCTCAAAACTTGTCAGCTCGTGGTGGAGAATACAGGAAACTAGCCGGTACAGATTGCGGTACCCCGGCATCATTATCCTTGGATCAGTCAGAAAGTTCTGAAGTATCCTACTACCCGATCTCGCATGACACCGTCTCCTCACAGAATAGCACGGACAGTTTGAAAATGGATTCACCAGAGAGAGATCAGGACGAAAACATTCAGGTACATAATACATAATATAGCTACTTCATTTAGGAATAGATGTCAAATTTATAAGTCTGAAAATTTATCTAGATGTCCGGAAAATATATGTGCTTTTATATCAGTCCCTGCCAGAAAATTACAGCTGAGTATCAACTACAGTCGTGGTGTTACATATTTAAGGCGAATAAATTAACTGGGGCTCTATGTTTAAGAATACCCCACCTTGGGCTGTATTTGTACATGTTGTATGGTATTGTTTGGAATCTAGTTCATGTCAACTACTGTGTATAGGGAAAAAGTCCCGGCAGTTTACTCCTCCCGCCTGTTGAGTTATTACTACCTGAATGTCCTCCGTACTGGACCATTATATTCACTGATCATTTTATTCCACATGTACATGTATGTATTATTTTCTGTCAGATTCCTCATCTGTCATTTCATGACAGTAGTAAAGAAGACAGCGCCTCTCTTCAGTTTCCTTCCCCACGTAGCGGCCATCGAGGGATGTCCTCGGATGACGACTGGCGATCAGAAACAGATGGAACGACCTCAGAGACTGAAGGTCAGTACAGGGTTACCACATAAGGTGGTAGTTGGTCACATAATCATGACTCGAATAACTTCATTCTCTATGCTTCATTGTTGAACTGCCACATACCAATTACCAGCACCAAAGACTTGAAGAATGGAACTTGTTGCGTCCTCGCTTACACTCAGCATTAAGAGGATAGAACAAGGACTGGTTCACTCGGTGTCAGTATAATGTGACTGAGTGGGGTGTCATGCCTGCCTACGGCTTGATATTTCAGTGGGACAGCACTATAAAAATGGCAGCATTAGATCCGCTCTGTTACAAGTAGGTGCCCCCTACTATTTGTTACAACTTATGCTAAACAAATTTAATAAAATGGTTCTCTGGCAATTTTTTTTTTTTTTTTTACAAACATTTGTTACGTTTTTACATATGTTAGGGAGAAATCTGACATGAATAGTTTCTCATTACAATTGTGTTCTTTCCCTATTCCAGGATGCTTCTCTGTAAATAAGAAGACAAAGAAAATTTTATTCTCAATTGATATGAAATACTAGTTGATTGCAAATGAAAAATGGGATAAGATTTGATCTGTTCTAATCATTCATGGCAACCCCTGTAAAACCATATAATATATTTGTCAAATTATTATTAGTCTATTCTTCTGACTGGTAAAAATCAAGTGAAATTCTCGATTGTAATATGCACTGGAATGTGAATAGACCATCACCAGAAAATATATCAATGACGGGGTACATGTATATACATTCAATAACACTGGTTAAGTCCATTCAACTAAAAAACTTTTCCCAGACGCTCGAAATCTTCCAGTTGAAGCATGAAAATATTTTTCTTGGTATTAAACCATATGTGAGATGCAATCCCTGCAGGATTGTCTCTTTTTTATTACTAACTTTGTCACTTAATATTTCTATTTAGAAGATATTAATCACTTTATTTGTTTGCATTAAAAGCAGTGTATTTTGCTTTAAGCTTTTGCAATCCAAAAACCCCATATTGAGTCTATGCAAGCATTTGCCATGGACCTCAGATAGTTAATGATGTATAAGTAGGGCCTCAAATCTTTTCACTTCATTCATAGAACAGAAGAAATTGTTTCCATTAAAATCCAAATATTAAAGTACAAACAGGGGGATAACCTGTGTTTGATTCTGAAGAATGCTAATAATACATAGTTATCTCCCCTGTCAATTATCTCCCCTGTCAAACATGTGTGACTCGTGATTATCTCCCCTGTCAATTATCTCCCCTGCCAAACATGTGTGACTCGTGATTTAGCATTTAAATTTGTTCAACAAAATATCTCATTAGCCTTAATTAAAGGAGTCGGACAATGGATATAAGTTCTTCATAGGATTTAATTACAAGATAAGCTGTTTTATACTGTAAGTTGATGTTCATTCAAGTTAAAAGATTACTATGAAAAATGTTGTTGTCAGAAATAAAAAAAAAACAGTCCTGGATTTCCAAAATAAAAAGAACCGAGGCGCACGTTTTAAACTGATAAAGTGGTGTCTGAGAACCATTTGATCAAATTTTCTTAGCCTTTCATTGAAAAGCTGCTTACCTTGACAGTGGTGTAAATTGACTACATGTACCATTGACAGTGACTGATGTTACAATTGACAGTGATGTAAATCACAACTACTTACATGTTTATGTACCATTGACAGTCATCACAGCTACTTACATGTACATGTACCATTGACAGTGATGTAAATCAACAACTACTTACATGTGTATGTACCATTGACAGTGATGTAAATCAACAACTACTTACATGTACCAATTGACAGTGATGTAAATCAACAAATACTTACATGTGCCATTGACAATGATGTAAATCAACAACTACTTGCATGTACCATTGACAGTGATGTAAATCACAACTACTTGCATGTATCATTGACAGTGATGTAAATCACAACTACTTACATGTACCATTGACAGTGATGTAAATCAACAACTACTTACATGTACCAATTGACAGTGATGTAAATCAACAAATACTTACATGTGCCATTGACAGTGATGTAAATCAACAACTACTTACATGTACATGTACCATTGACAGTGATCTAAATCAACAACTACTTACATGTACCAGTCGTCCAGTGACAGTGATGTAAATCATAACTACTTACATGTACCAATTGACAGTGATGTAAATCACAACTACTTACGTACCATTGACAGTGATGTAAATCAACAACTACTTACATGTACCAATTGACAGTGATGTAAATCAACAAATACTTACATGTGCCATTGACAACGATGTAAATCAACAACTACTTACATGTGTATGTACCATTGGCAGTGATGTAAATCACAACTACTTACATGTATCAATGGACAGTGATGTAAATCATAACTACTTACATGTACCAATTGACAGTGATGTAAATCAACAAATACTTACATGTGCCATTGACAACGATGTAAATCAACAACTACTTACATGTGTATGTACCATTGGCAGTGATGTAAATCACAACTACTTACATGTATCAATGGACAGTGATGTAAATCACAGCTACTTACATGTACCAATTGACAGTGATGTACATCAACAACTACTTACATGTGCCATTGACAGTGATGTAAATCAACAGCTACATGTATGTACCATTTGACAGTGATGTAAATCAACAACTACTTGTTAATGTACCATTGAAAGTTATGTAAATCAACAGATACATGTACCATTGACAGTGATGTAAATCACAACTACTTTCATGTACCATTGAAAGTGATGTAAATCAACAACTACATGTACCATTGACAATGATGTAAATCACAACTACTTACATGTACCAGTGACAGTGATGTAAATCACGACTACTTACATGTACCAGTGACAGTGATGTAAATCAACAACTACTTACATGTACCAGTGACAGTGATGTAAATCACAACTACTTACATGTACCAGTGACAGTGATGTAAATCAACAACTACTTACATGTACCAGTGACAGTGATGTAAATCACAACTACTTACATGTACCATTGACAGTGATGTAAATCAACAACTACTTACATGTACCAGTGACAGTGATGTAAATCACAACTACTTACATGTACCAGTGACAGTGATGTAAATCAACAACTACTTACATGTGTATGTATCATTGACAGTGATGTAAATCACAACTACTTACATGTACCATTGATAGTGATGTAAATCAACAACTACATGTATCATTGACAGTGATGTAAATCACAACTACTTACATGTACCCTTGACAGTGATGTACATCAACAACTACTTGTTAATGTACCATTGACAATGATGTAAATCACAACTACTTACATGTACCAGTGACAGTGATTTAAATCAACAACTACTTACATGTTTATGCACCAATTGGCAGTGATGTAAATCACAACTACTTACATGTACATGTACCATTGATAGTGATGTAAATTAACAACTACATGTACCCATGACAGTGATCTAAATCACAGCTACTTACATGTACCAGCGACAGTGATGTAAATCAACAACTAATTACATGTACCATTGACAGTGATGTAAATCACAACTAATACTTACATGTACCATTGACATTGATGTAAATCACAACTAATACTTACATGTACCATTGACATTGATGTAAATCACAACTAATACTTACATGTACCAGTGACACTGATGTAAATAAACAACTACTTACATGTGCCATTGACAATGATGTAAATCAACAACTACTTACATGTTTATGTACCATTGACAGTGATGTAAATCAACAACTTACATGTACATGTACAATTGACAGTGATGTAAATCAACAACTACTTACATGTTTATGTACCATTGACAGTGATGTAAATCAACAACTACTTACATGTACCATTGACAGTGATGTAAATCAACAACTACTTACATGTACCATTGACAGTGATGTAAATCAACAACTACTTACATGTACCATTGACAGTGATGTAAATCAGCTACTACTTACATGTACCATTGCCAGTGATGTAAATAAACAACTACATGTACCATTGACAGTGATGTAAATCAACAACTACTTACATGTACCATTGACAGTGATGTAAATCACAACTACTTCCCTGTACCATTGACAGTGATGTAAATCAGCTACTACTTACATGTACCATTGACAGTGATGTAAATAAACAACTACATGTACCATTGACAGTGATGTAAATCAACAACTACTTACATGTACCATTGACAGTGATGTAAATCACAACTACTTCCCTGTACCATTGACAGTGATGTAAATCAGCTACTACTTACATGTACCATTGACAGTGATGTAAATAAACAACTACATGCAGAGTTAGATACAGGGTCTCACAGCGTCCTTAAAAAGGACACAACTATAAAATCAATGACCATTTTTCCACAAAATCAAATGACTTTATTTTAGAAAACTCATAGATTAAAGTGTATATGAGGGGCAAAAGGCACAGTAGTTTGTGTAAACACTCAAAGAACACAAACTGGCAATGTTTTGACATGTTCAACACCATTTGAGTGATATTAGCCATTTTGCAAAATTAGTTTTTTTCAAATAACGACAAAACTATTTTCAAACAAGGACTTGCACTTGCAATCCTGCATCTAACCCTGACATGTACCATTGACAGTGATGTAAATCAACAAATACATGTATCATTGACAGTGATGTAAATCAACAACTACTTACATGTACCATTGACAGTGATGTAAATCAACAACTACTTACATGTACCATTGACAGTGATGTAAATCAACAACTACTTACATGTACCATTGACAGTGATGTAAATCACAACTACTTCCCTGTACCATTGACAGTGATGTAAATCAGCTACTACTTACATGTACCATTGCCAGTGATGTAAATAAACAACTACATGTACCATTGCCAGTGATGTAAATAAACAACTACATGTACCATTGACAGTGATGTAAATCAACAACTACTTACATGTACCATTGACAGTGATGTAAATCACAACTACATGTACCATTGACAGTGATGTAAATCAGCTACTATTTGCATGTACCATTGACAGTGATGTAAATAAACAACTACATGTACCATTGACAGTGATGTAAATCAACAATACATGTATCATTGACAGTGATGTAAATCAACAACTACTTACATGTACCATTGACAGTGATGTAAATCAACAACTACTTACATGTACCATTGACAGTGATGTAAATCACAACTACTTCCCTGTACCATTGACAGTGATGTAAATCAGCTACTACTTACATGTACCATTGCCAGTGATGTAAATAAACAACTACATGTACCATTGACAGTGATTTAAATGAATAAATACATGTATCATTGACAGCAGTGCTGGAACTTTACGCTTGCCCGCTTTCCTGGAGCAAGTAAAAATCTGCGCGGGCAAGCACATCATTTATATCAGCTGCCCGAGTGGCAAGCAACATTTTCGCAACAAAAATTACTCACTGAAAGTTTTATTGTGGTGGATATCTCCGACTACTAAAACCATTGAATGTTCTGCTTTCGTTATCTTGTTTATCCATGCTTCTTCGTAAATTCGCTTCAAACATGTTGCCAGACATATATAGCCAATAAAATTATATATGGAGCTCACCGCATTACAGTCGAATGTACTGATTTTATTGCATTTATTCATCAATTAGTTTGGTCTGCGAAGCCATCTGTGCGCATGTCATTCAAGTCGGGCACCCGGTTCTGGAAGCTTTCTTTCTGTATGACGAGGGTATCCGACTCGTTTGGATTGCTATGTATTCTCCGGGATTCATTTTTATCGAACACGGTTGTTTCTGCCCATATTATTGTAGATTGAAACGAGCGATTCCGAATATCAGAGGATGCAAAATATGTTTACCATTGCTGAGAAACGCTACATTAAATGTGGTAAAATAGAGCGTTATCTAAATCTTATGAAGTCGGCGACTCCTCTTCCGGCTAGGCCAAAACCTTCATCGTCCACTAGAAATAAGGAGTATAACAATGTCAAATGGAAACGAACTTTCGTGAATAGTTGGACTGTCGATTTCCTGTGGGCTACGAAGGTTGAGATGGACGGCCGAAATCTGAGGGCAAGTAAATTCTAATGAGGGCAATCAGTCATCAGTTTGCTTGCCCTCATGGCAAGTGCCCAGAAAAGTTAAGTTCCAGCACTTGCCAGTGATGTATTCAACAGCTACTTACATGTACCATTGACAGTGATGTAAATCAACAACTACATGTAACATATTGACAGTGATGTAGATCAAATTCTTAATGTACCATTGACAGTGATGTAAATCAACAGCTACTTACATGTACCATTGACAGTGATGTAAATCAACAAATACTTACATGTACCATTGACAGTGATGTAAATCAACAACTACTTACATGTACCATTGATGTAAATCAACAAATACTTATATGTACCATTGACAGTGATGTAAATCAACAACTACTTACATGTACCCATAACAGTGATATAAATCAACAACTACTTACATGTACCCATGACAGTGATGTAAATCAAAACTACTTACATGTACCATTGGCAGTGATGTAAATCAACAACTACTTACATGTACCCATGACAGTGATGTAAATCAACAACTACTTACATGTATATGTACCATTGACAGTGATGTAAATCAGCAACTACTTACATGTATATGTTCCATTGACAGTGATGTAAATCAACAACTACTTACATGTATATGTACCATTGACAGTGATGTAAATCAACAACTACTTACATGTATATGTACCATTGACAGTGATGTAAATCAACAACTACTTACATGTATATGTACCATTGACAGTGATGTAAATCAACAACTACTTACATGTGTATGTACCATTGACAGTGATGTAAATCAACAACTACTTACATGTATATGTACCATTGACAGTGATGTAAATCAACAACTACTTACATGTATATGTACCATTGATAGTGATGTAAATCTCTTTGACTGTGGTACATTATGTTCATATCTCATGTACCACATTTCGTATCCATTTCAGAGATCAATATTATAACAATTGAGTTTTCAAGAAGTGTAGACACCCCTATAGTAAATATTGTTACTGGTGCGTATTATATGAACAATCCTAAATTTGTGTAAACATCATGGCATGATATGTGACAACATATGATTTGAATTAAAATCTGTATTTCTTTCACTAGGTGGCAGTCCAACGCAGCGACCTTTGGATGACATGGCCTTGAACCTATCCCATGAAGCTGTGCATGAGGCACTATCGGAGATCATCCAGGAGCAGGCTGTACAGACAGTCGTGTCAGAAATCTCGATGGACTTTGTGTCAGGGAATTTATCGATGGATGGTGGCCAATCCAGCGACAGCTCACAACTTTCCTCCGACAAAGAGGATCAGGAAGGGGAGCAGGAATTTCGAGCATCCATCTCGGGACTGTACCCTGAGACATACGGTGGACTATCCGATGTGGACTGGAATATTTATACTTCAAACGAGTCTGACAATAATATCACTCCAAGATCTGCAGCGAGTTCTGGTGATCGAGACACCCCTAAAGGTGGTCATTACAATGTTAGTGAGGAAATCATAGGGTCAATGGAGTCCCGATCTTCTGGAAATGCTGACAAACCAAAGGTGGACAATGACCATATTAAGAATCAAGATCATTCTGAAGTTGATCAGGGAGAAAAAATGGCTGCTATATATGGTACACATGACATTATTATCGTGGGCAGTTCTGGTCTTCGAGATAGAATCGCTGTTTCACCTGAAAATGTTATGATGGACACTCCTGATGATGAAATGTCTACCATGAGAAGATCTGAAAATGTTCCCATGGGAAAATCTGAAAATGTTACCATGGGAAGATCTGAAAATGTTACCAATAGAAGATCTGAAAATGTTCCCATGGGAAAATCTGAAAATGTTAACAATAGAAGATCTGAAAATGTTTCCATCGGAAGATTTGTAAATGATCCCATCAGAAGATTTGAAAATGTTAACGATGAAAGAGCTGAAAATGTTACCAATGGAAGAGCTGAAAATGTTACCAACGGAAGAGCTGAAAACGTTACCAATGGGAGAGCTGAAAATGTTGGCAATGGGGGAGCTGAAAATGTTACCAATGGAAGAGCTGAATATAGTACATGTACCAACAGGAGATCTGAAATGTTTGAACATAACAACCGTAGTGAGACAACAAGTTTGTCTGGGGCCAAATCTCACTCTTCAGCTTCTGCTCTGAGTTTCTTAAGGCAGGTTGTCGGAGAAGAGGATAGATTGGACCAATTACAGATAGCTGAGAGCACAACTGCTGGATCAACAAATGTTACAAAGAGAGTTTCTGTGCAGGCCGGGGAAGAGAAAAAAATGCTAGACTCGAGCCTCAGGTATACACATACATCGCAACAAGCAATTAAGAGGACTGGTTCAGAGAATGATCCAACTGTGATCACCTGTACAGGGTTTGATACATATGATGGAAGAGGTGGTGGCTATGATACATGTCTTGATCAAAAGTCTGAACACGATGTTTCTACGCAGTCGGGAAGAGGGAGTGGCTCCAAGTCCGCGAGCTTGTCCGAGGATTATAATGTCACAAAAAATGAGGGAGATGAACATAATCGAACTGGGAGCACTTTTGATTTTTCACGAGAGAATTCCAATGTCTCAGACGTTTTGAGTCCAGATGGGAAAACAGGCAACAACCCCGAGAAGATCTGTCTAACAGAGACAGAAGAATTGCTAACAAGAGCTCCTCACGACACGGATTGGACTGCAAGGTCAGCTACGAGTCTCCATGGTTACGCCCCAGATTACATCTCTGTGGAGGAGAGAGAACATCTCCTGTTTGATAGAGATGCTTCATCACTGTCTGCCACCAGAGGGAGCTTAGATAGAGAAGAAGACAGACTGAGCTTCACACATCTTGAACAGGCTGATAATTCTGAGTATTTGACAGAAAATACTCAGCAGAAAGAGATTCCATTTCTTTCTTCTCAGGCTGAGAGCCAAGACTTAGAGAGTCCAATCAGAGGTGAAAGTGAGCCATCCATGGGTGACAAATCATCCCCATCAGACTGGAACACCAGCAGTGAACGGTCCTTAAGAACTCAAGACTCAAAGATTTTGGAGCAAAGCAGTCATGTAGGTGCTAGAGAGGATACTTCGAGGGGCAGCTTCACAAGTAATTTTAGTGAAAAGAGTTTGTCAAAAAGAGACTTTGAATTACTCGAGCAAACTGACAACTCCGACTATCAACCAAGACAAGAACACCAGACAGTAGGTCGTCCAAATACCAGTGGACAGTCCAGCATTACGAGTGTTCAGTTGCCGACATCTCGGGAAAACTCATGCAAAAGTGGTCACGCCAGCATTGCCAGTGAGGAGCGTCCTTCAGGGAGCAACTTTGGTTGCCTAGAAGATGATGAGGGCCTTGACTATATACAACCGAACCCAGTCACAAGGGGACCATTGTTGTCACCCAACGCGAGTGGCCGATCTAGTACACCGACGAGTGAAACCTTGCAGCCGCCAGACATCGATAGCTTAGTTCATCACATGGATCTGGATCTCAGAGAAGAGGAATCTCGCTTGTCATTGCCAGCAGAAATAGAAAACAACCATGAAAGCATTGAACGATCCAGACACTCGTTGCCGAGTAGCCTGAACAGCTACACCTCTCTTCAACAACAGCAGGATATGACACGGTTTACGGCACGAAGCAAGAGTTCAACCTTTGGATTGGTCTCTCCTCTCAACGTTACAGCCAATGTTCATGAGCTGAATGCTACTAAATACCAGTTGGAAAAGTCAGCTAAATCTCGCAGTGCCGAAAGCATTCTATCCCTGCCGAGTAAAGAAGTTGATGGTATTTTCTCAAGAACTGATATCATTCAGAAAAATGATAGTAACAATGACGTCGGTACAGTTCGCAGCAGGAGTGAAGCTGTGCAAGCCGCAAGTCATATAATCTCGAGTCCACTGCAAAGAAGTGTATCTGGTGGATCAATGTCGCTACTTTCAGGGAGTAATTTGTCAGATTCTGGTTCAAGACTTGTAAGGAGTAGATCCTGTAATTCGCCTCTTGCCAGGGTTGACTATCTCCAGGTCCAAGATACTGTGGAGAACAGGTCGTCTACAATAATGGCTTGGAGAGATGATCCACACTCTAGTGTGTCTGGTAGAAAGGAGGTGCATGCCAAAGGTTCATCTGATATGATCCCAGTCGAGTCATGGGAAGATAGATCAGCAGAGCAAAATATCACCACTCGGGATTTCAGATCATCCAGCAGATTTTCTCCCGAGTCTCAAAATTCTGAGCGGGACTTGAGTGACCTGGAGTTCAAGAGGCTATCCGCTGGAAGCCCAAACTCTGATTTCTTGTCCAGAAAAGTTGAAAGTCTTCTGAGTAACACCGCTCACCTTGCGGACCATGTATCCTCTGCCAGTAAAAACAACGAAACCAGTGTGCCCCTGACTGAACAAGCCGTCACCCCACGAGATAAGTTAGACTACGATTCTCTGCACCGAGAGCTGGATGAGATACAGGACAGCTTAAAGACTTCAGGTTCCTACTCCAGTCATGTGACGATAGAGGGTTCCTACCCCAGCCATGTGACCATGGAGCGCCTTGAAATGGGAAATAGCACGATGGACACTACACCACCAAAGCTCTCTCACAGAAGCGTCAATGACATCGGTAGCCCAACCTCCACCTCTGACCTAGATTTATCTCGCCGTCGCTTTTACTGGGACTATGGGGCAGACATTGGGTATACTGACGGACAGGCAAGGTTCATAGGGAACATTAAAGATATCACAGGCACAGAAGAAAACTTATCACTGTCCAGAACTCAAGGGAACGAAACGCCAAAAAGTTTCAGGTCAAATGAGCAGGGACACTGTTCAATAGATCGAGACAGAGCCAATGAAACATGTGGTACTTTGACAGATCACGAAGAAGAAACTTTAGATGAGTCAGAAAATGACCCCACTGTTCTCGATGAAACCGTTGGCAGACTGACCACTGAGCAAGAATTTAAAATCCAGAAACAACTTTCCTTGCTGAGGGAAACTGAGGCCTTGATCCAGGAAAACAGGTTGAGAAAAGATGCTGCAAAAGAATGCAGAGCTAAAACCAATTCCACACAGGTAAAACAAACGGTTAACTCACTTCTGTGTTTGGATGACCCACACAAAAAAGTGGTAGATATGCTACACGAAGTTTCTGCTGAGGAAAAGGTCTTACTACATCAGGCAACTGAACGGCGGCGTGATGCTGATGGCGGAAGGGAGTCTGATTCCAGTTATACTAGTTTTTCAAGAACGCCCACGCTGTCCCCACGACGTGGTATTACCGTCAGCCCTAGATTCAACAAGAGCCGTAGCCCAGATCGCTACCTAAACTCACCCACTCTACAGAGGATCCTACAGAAAAATGCTACACTCGACCAGGCTCATGATAACCATTCACAAGCATTGAGCAGGAATCCATTTACACCGTCAGATTACCGGTCAACCCTGCATAATTACGGGGCGGAGTCTTCCTCTGCTTTCAGCAATGCCAAAACTTTCTTATCAGGTCAGTTGGAGAAAATGTCCACCCGTCGGTTTGACCAGAGCATCGAGCTCCGGTCACCAATCCGCAGAGCCATCGACTGCTATCCTGTGTATGGAGCTGGACGACCAGACGGTCAAGAGTCAGAAGAAGATGGCACTCGTCCGAATATTCTCAAAGAAACCCAGGTGGACAATGGTCAGCAGGAAGACCGTGAATCCCAGAATGTTACTGGACAACAACACAGGTTAGATATATGATTTAGTGAGTGAGTTAGTGTTTTACATCGCATTCAGCATTATTTCGACCATATATCGACGATATAACGAACTACGATATAATGATCAGCTGGACATGTGCAACTATACATATGCTGTAGACATGGTAGAGGAATTAATCTTCCCCTTATTGTGGTCATTTAACATAAAAAGTTCTGTTAGGTATACCTGTAACATAAAGAGTTTTGTTAGGAAAATCTGTAACATAAAGAGTTCTGTTATGTGAACCTGTAACATAAAGAGTTCAGTTCATGTAACATGAAGAGTTCTGTTATATGAACATGTAACATGAAGAGTTCTGTTATATGAACATGTAACATGAAGAGTTCTGTTATATGAACATATAACATGAAGAGTTCTGTTATATGAACATGTAACATGAAGAGTTCTGTTATATGAACATGTAACATGAAGAGTTCTGTTATATGAACATGTAACATGAAGAGTTCTGTTATATGAACATGTAACATTACATGAAGAGTTCTGTTATATGAACATGTAACATGAAGAGTTCTGTTATATGAACATGTAACATGAAGAGTTCTGTTATATGAACATGTAACATTACATGAAGAGTTCTGTTATATGAACATGTAACATAAAGAGTTCTGTTATATGAACATGTAACATTACATGAAGAGTTCTGTTATATGAACATGTAACATGAAGAGTTCTGTTATATGAAAATGTAACATTACATGAAGAGTTCTGTTATATGAACATGTAACATAAAGAGTTCTGTTATATGAACATGTAACATTACATGAAGAGTTCTGTTATATGAACATGTAACATTACATGAAGAGTTCTGTTATATGAACATGTAACATTACATGAAGAGTTCTGTTATATGAAAATGTAACATGAAGAGTTCTGTTATATGAACATGTAACATTACATGAAGAGTTCTGTTATATGAAAATGTAACATGAAGAGTTCTGTTATATGAACATGTAACATTACATGAAGAGTTCTGTTATATGAACATGTAACATTACATGAAGAGTTCTGTTATATGAACATGTAACATTACATGAAGAGTTCTGTTATATGAACATGTAACATTACATGAAGAGTTCTGTTATATGAACATGTAACATGAAGAGTTCTGTTATATGAACATGTAACATTACATGAAGAGTTCTGTTATATGAACATGTAACATAAAGAGTTCTGTTATATGAACATGTAACATAAAGAGTTTTGTTATATGAACATGTAACATAAAGAGTTCTGTTATGTGAACCTGTAACATGAAGAGCTCTGTTATATGAACATGTAACATAGTGTTCTCTTATGTAAACATGTAACATGAAGAATTCTCTTAAACAAACCTGTAAGTTAAAGACGTGTTATATAAATTCAACATGAAGATGAATTTCCCATTCATGCAATCATAAAATTACCACTTTTTGTATTAGAATTATGTTCACTGTATTCTGACATTGCTTAATATTATGATTTCTACTGCTGTATGACTGACATTGTGTTTACCTGTCCAGGACTGCTATTCAGACGGACGATGGGAGGGAGAGGTCTGGCCGCCCCAACCCAACAGGATCAATGGAGGAAGGCCTACCTATAACTGGGAGGACTGTGTCTACCTCGGATAGGCGTACAGCAACATCTAGTTTACGGTAAATTTTTATAATATTTAGTCCTGTCAAATTTGACTTCAGGTTATTGTCAATGTCATCATCATGTATGTCCATTCTTAAGTATGTCTGCCTATCACCATTCCACCATATTATCTTTACACCACATGTGAATGTAGTTATAGACCAGGAACACCTTACCTTGGTCATCTACCATCTGTTACTTCTTACCACCATACATGTACAATTTTCTTAAAATTTCTTACTTATTTCTTATTTTTTTAGAAAGTATATTTGATCAGAAAAACATATCTTTCTCGTGCAAGGAAAAACTAATTATGCCCCAGCATTTAAATAGGTCGGTTGAATGTCCAGGTTAATTCTGAAGGATGAAGGTGTCTCCAAATAGGTCGAAACATATATTTCTCGTGCAAGGAAAAACAATCAATGGGAGATGGACAAAAAATTATTTCTTAAAAAAAAAAAGTTTTGACCTATTTGGAAAAAATTAAAAGTTTTTCCAAGTTTAACAGCTTCAAAAATGTTTTTCAAAACATCCATTTGTGTAGTTAAACTCCATTGTCTTCTCTTCTCACTGTATGTACTATCTTGAAAGATTTTTATACATGTACTATGATTAGAATGCCTCAGCTTGCACAATTTGCTTAGCACATGTGAAGATCCTTGTAAAGATGACATCTTACATGCTAACATGCCTAAAGCAGGATTGTGGATGATTATGCTGACTATGTATGTCAAATATGAGGTCATCTGTCCAGTACTTGGTGAGATATCATCACTGAGATGACCCACAGACAGACATTCTGGAGATATTTTATGGAAGAATACAGAAAACAAAATATAAAAGAATTAATTTGCATTGTATTTGATAAGCATTTGCAGGGTAAGCATTGATAAGCATTAGCATAAGCAAGGATTGCCAAATATGAGGTGCAGGACTTTATGAGATATCAGTACAGACAGACATTGACAATAATATACAGAAAAAAACCCCATACAATATCACTAACCATCCAGACACCTTCATCCTTCATAATTAACCTGGACATTCAACCGACCTATTTAAATGCTGGGGCATAATTAGTTCACCTCAGCAACTTTGATGCCAAATAATTTTTGCCAAGGTGAGTTTTCCTAATTGTGAGGGCTGCAGCTTCTATGATGAGGATTATGGTTTGGCTACTTTGGAAGTTTTTACACATGTACATACTGGTTTTTCTTTTTTCTTTTTTTCTGTCTGTCTATCCACGCTGATAAGTACGGGGCATACATTTGCACTACTCTGATGACAATGCACAGAGCTCAGTAGAATGGGGTTACCTCTCTAAAACCTCTGTTGTTATGAGATCAAATTTGAACCACCTTAAAGATTTTCAGCCTTGAAAATAAAAGGATTGAAATAATATGTATTTGTTAATTTGGGGAACACCATAGCACCCGCCTCATATGAGAATCAGCACTATATTGAGACACCCTATGATGCGGCTAGACTGTAGACTTTAATTTGGTAATTTATCCTACCTCCTGTTGTGATGATAATATATGTGTATCATGATTTCAGGGAGATCACGCCTGGGTTATCCAAAGGTGATCCAGAACAGAAGTACAGATCATCAGTACCAGAGTACAGTACACCCAGCCCAGCTCATCAGGCGCCTCTCTACTCACGTCAGTATTATAACACGCTACCAGTTATTCTCATCAGTACATTAACAGTACTTATACAGTACAAGGCAGAAATAACTTGTTCATAAACGCGAGTAGAACGCGAAGTAATCGGGACTGACCCGCGCTAGTTTATTGAAGAAGTCGCGACTATAAATTTCGGAACACGCGGTTTAGACCCGACTGCTTTCTGTAAACGCGTGAGCGTGTAAAAGCGGCCGATGTCGCTATCGACGCGATCGTCTCGGGTTTTAGCGCGATCCACAGGCATATTTCGAAAGGGATTACTTTATTGATCGCGTCAGATGGAGTCTTGTTGGCCGAACAAGCCAAGATTGACCGCCACGTAAGAAATTCCCCACACAGTAAAATGTTCGCCGAGTGAAAGCTCATTGATAGTCCACACCATTCAATAACGAAATAATCGGAAATATAAGTTCAAAGTTTATTAAGAATCATACTATAAACGTATAAGAAGTTTATTTTGTTGAAGACGTACCTTCATTGTGATGGAAATTGAGAAAATCAGCGAAGAATTTGCCGTTTTTTGAACCATCTTCAGCGTCATCGAAATCTCATTTCCCGCGGTAGAATGTGGGAGATATTGGCCTCATTCCAAAGGCCATTTCCCCCACTTTCGACCTATGATGAGTGATTTAACAACTAACAAAGAAATCAAGAAGAATTTGATTGAATAGACATGTCCTTGTCATGAATATTCGTTCGATAAAACAAGGTCGACTGAGCTGGTTAATACCGCGAAGCTGATTAGTTGAGAATGAGGTCATCGTAGGAGAGTCTGTGAGACAATCGCAGCGATTGACCGGCTGTCTGTCTGTATGCCGGTCTTCAGTGCCGAGTGAATTTATCGCAGAGAAAATGCCTCAGTTGGAAACTTTAGCGAGCCGACTGTTGGATTTACAATGGAAATAAAGGGTTTCTCCGATTTATATGTCGGATTAAAACCCACAAAGATGATGTACTGGTATTTTAGCACGATCGTCCGCTTGAATTGAGCGAATCGTGATGAGATTTGTTATGAAAATTATCGTTTGGCTGGGACATAGACGCAAGGTAATGCTCATTGTTGCCGAAATCAATTTTTTTCTCGCCTGGTCTGGTTTTATTTTAGACACAAAAGGGCAGATATTTTCAAAGACAGATTAATTAAAGTGTGGGCTTTCTGAAAATATATATATTTAGCGGGGTATCAATCAAGCTACATGCAAATATATTGCTTCAAAAAACACGGTCCATAACAAAATCCTCCCGCATGCATTCATCTGAGCATACAAGGCTGACAAACGAGACTATCGGCAAGTAGCAAAGGAACTCGTTTATTTACAACACGCGACTTGTTCTGATCGCGTCATGCAGTTACGGCGTACCGTCGACGCGTTTCAGTCGAGATTATGCTTTTGTTTTTGCGCGATTTAGGCGAGTTTTCAGGCTGCGATTAATAAATTATAGTCGCGAAAACGATTTTTTTCACTCGCGTTTATGAGCAAGTTATTTCTGCCTTGTACTGTATGTCCAATGTAACTACTGACCGAGGCAGTGTCCCTCCATCTCTACTCAATTTCACTTAAATCAAATTGAAGAACACAGATATTGCATCTTACAATAGCGTTATAAAGACCGTGTATGACCACGTTATCTCACATATGCTTGTTGACGTCTGGATGAGCCAGTCATAGGATTTCTTTCTCAGTCAGATTTCTATTGGCATGGCCTATGCCCAAGTTCCATTTAAGACCTCTGCAAACTTATTAAGATTGTTCATATCTGTAACCATGGTAACAACACCATCTATGTTGTATGGGATATTAATTTGAATTGTGTGATGATTATTGTAGGGGATCAGAAGATTTCTCCTCTGACCAGTGAGCCAGCCAGCAGTCCAAGTGACATCAGTACCACCTCCCCGTCTGACTCAGACTACAGCGCTGCCCGGCGTAAACGTGACCTTACCTCTCGTCACCGACCGTACAGGTTAGATATCTAACTAGAACTTTGTTACGTTTTCAGCGATGGTTGTATTTTCTACCATTGTTTCCGCCAATGTCAGACACATTTATTTTTCTGCCATAGTTTCAGCCAATGTCTGACATGTTTTCAGCCATAGTTTTAGCCAATGTCTGACATGTTTTCAGCCATAGTTTCAGCCAATGTCTGACATGTTTTCATTCATAGTTTCATCCAATGGCTGACATGTTATTTCAGCCATAGTTCCAGTCAATGTCTGACATGTTTTTATAGCCATAGTTTTAGCCAATATCTGTCATAATTTCTGTCAGTGTCTGAAATGTTTCCAGCCATGCTCTCATGCAATGTCTGGCACATTTTTAGCCATGGTTTCAACCTTAATCAAGGAAAACATTGTGTTCTTAGATTTTGTGTATTAACAACTTTGATCAAGGTTTGTTTCAAATTATTTTAAGTCTGAATTGTTGAATTTACATCAATCAATGTGACTCCTGATTTTTCCAACATGTTCAGGCCATCCGTCCACCTATCATACAAGTGCTAACAAATTGCCTGATTCACATCATATCATGAAGCAGAGAAGGAATGACTAAGTCACTTTTTGATTATTTATTTTTGCATGAACAAGTCAAGAATTTTACATGAATATGGACTGATCATTACCACTTAAACCAAACGTATTACAATGAACATTTCAACAGGTCCACTTTGGTCAATGATCGGACCCAATTAACAGCACATTATATATATACAGCATACAACACTCAAGATACACAAAAAGCTAAATAGAGCAAACTCAAAAACATAATGTGCAACAAATCAAGCCAGCGTTCTTGCCATTAATCCAGCATAAAATACATTAGTCATTACAGCTTACTCGGAACATTTTGTCAACATTAAATTTTATCAACACATTTTGCAAACAGAAAGCCTTCGAAAAAAAGCTGACATCACATGATGCATTGTGTTGGGGGTACGTAATTTTCCTTAATTCGGGTTTTTGGTGAATGTATGAAATTTGATGTGTGTCCATCAACAGGGTTCTGGATTTCCTTGAATTCTGAGAAAATAAATTCCAGGACCTGGAAATCCTTCAATTCTGACAATATTTGTAAAGTTTACATGGAAAAGTCCTTGAATTTTATTGTCCTCTCTCCTCCCAAAATATCTGCCACAGTTAATTAATTGCCTTGTCGAGCTTACGATTGCAGGCTGTGAATGCGTTCGATATAGGTTCAGCACTGTCCTCCCATATGGCCATTATGTCAAAACCGATAATAAACGGACAGTCGCAAGTTTAATGAATGAAAATTCAGTTAAAGGTCCTAGAAAGAGGTTGCATGGACCTGGAAAAGTCCTGAAATTTTGTCTTCCGCAAAGGGTAGGAACCCTGTATCTAGCCACAGCTAATGTAATTGTTGTTGTATTATTATTATTATTCAGACCTCTTGGCAGTAAGGAGGTGTATTACACAGAGAGTGAGACAGATGACAAGACGTCCGTGGCTGACAGCGTCACAACCATGGAAAGTACACATGCAGGTTTGTACATGTAGTTTCTCTAAATGCCATGAGAGTGCATGAAAGGTGAAACATTTTACAACACTGGTCTCAGTGGCTTCCAGGCATTGATTTTACTTGGTAATCCATCAAGTTTTCACAATCTGTAGGACAATAATAGATGTAGATGTACAAGAAGGATTTGTAGAATCTCTCTGGATGTTGAGGGGAAGTACGGCCAGCAGGCTTCTAGCTGTCTTACCGTTCAGTAGTGTAAGGTGTCACAGAAGCAGTCCCAGTTGTCCATGTTCAGGGTCAGGGGGGACTCAGTGTTCTCAATAATGTGTGTCAACACATTTTTCCCTTGACCAAGAGGAGTAAGTAATCCTAATTTTGTCGATAATGTGATGTAAAGTATTAGGAAAGGCTGTTAGTTGTTGACATAGAATTGAGTGTGTCAAATTCATAACATACGGAGATTTAACACATATCACTGTCCCAAATCAGCTGCTCTTCTAGAAAATGAATACAATACAATATAATTATTAGAAAAAAAGTAAGGAAGTCTTTTGTTTCTGGATAAAGAACATTAAAAAAAGTGGTGTGGGGAGACATGTTTTTGTTTGTAGAAAAGCCCCTCGGTCATATAATTCATAGTATGTGATGCCCCGACCTGGAACATTCATTTCCGCACACATTGTCAACATTAACAGACTTCAAGAACACTGAATACCTCATTACAGACAAATTCAATCTTGATAATGGTGATTATCTCACCTTACGAAGTTAGTGGAGATATTGGGAGAGGGAGTGTTGGTGTCCCTTCCCTAGAAAGGATAAGGTTTTTGGTTTAGCAAATTGAAAAAAAAATCAAGAAAAATTGAGAACAAAATAATTTAAAAAATATGGAAGGTGGATATTCCACCAGGGGGGGGGGGGGGGCAGTTATGGCACTACCCCAGGGGATTCTATGGGTTCTGCAATGTTAAAATCTAAATGATAGACTTTTTTTGTTTAGCTCAAAGTGCACATATGTACATGCATAGAAAGTTTGCTACAGTTGTCAGCTGTCAATGGATGATTATGAAACTTGGTACACATGTTCCTTATGATTATGAAACTTTGTACACATGTTTCATATGATTAGAGGATGTTCCTGTGCTATTTGTTTTCCCTAAGTGGATTATTAAGCAAAATATGGTCGATTGAAAACAGATATTTCAGCGCCATTACAGCTAGAAATAGGATGTCATGTCAACCCCAGTCACGTGTTCATGCATCCGATAAGAAGCTAGCCAGCCAGACTGTTTGGCCTGGGGTGTTCATAGGGGATTCCTCTGCACACTTGTCTTCCTCTTAACTGTGATCTCCTCTGCATGTGGGCGATAAAAACATTTAAAAAGCAAAATTGAAGCTTTAGAGTGTAAACACACACTCGGACACATCAGTCAGCAATATTTGATGAATACTAATACATGTAGTTCCTCACTGACATGGATAAGAAAAACAAATGAGCTGTCAGAGCAAACAATAGGTGATGTATTTAACAGCTTCATTAATCCAGTTAACAGTATTGTTTAGTGACACTAACTGGGACACGAATGATGTGAGAAATCAGATTGACAGAGAGGACAGATCAGTGTAATGTTTATCTTTGTCAGCACAGATTGGCGTGTCCGCAATCCACTCGGTTCAGATGCACTTTTCTGTACAAAATGCATATTTTTTGTAACGAAGCATGCATTTTGTATAGAATAATTTCATTCGCGGACATGCTGAGTGCTGACAGATGCCCATCTGCACATGAGCTCGTCAGTCACGCAGTCAGTGCAGGGACCATAGTTTTTACCTTGTGCCATAAATCTCTATAATTTTTATATAGCAAGTGTCATCAAATAAAATAACAAAGGCACATTGATACCAACAAGACGATATGAGCATGCTGTCCTCTTTATAGTAGACATATACGTCTTGAAATCAGGAGCAGCATTGAGCCACTTCTTGATCAGGAATAGCAAAGAACATTCCATTTTGTGATTCTTTATGCCAATCAATGGTTTACGTGTGGATTACAAAAGACATCTTTCTCCAGGAAAATTAAAGCTCCTGTGAATTGTCTGCCCATTAGGGACCTCCACAGAAATTGGGGCATACTGGGAACTGGCATAAGGCATTCCAAACAGAGAGGCATGGTGCGCCATGTTGGAACTCCTAGGAACTCCATCGCATACATTTTGGAACTCGGCAGACAAAGGATGGCTTATGCCATACCATGCAATGGCATGAGGGGAATGGCGTATACCATTCCAATTGGAATTCTAATCCATCCAGATCAGAACAGTACACTGGGCACGGTGTATCCCATTTGGATAACCGGCATATGCCATTCCTATCCGGGGACTTAGGTCCTAATTTCAAGAAGCTCCCTAATGAGGTTTCCAAATGCCATTTACTCAGCTGGAAAAAAAAAACCTGAAAAATTTATTTGAAATATTTTCCGGATCCTGGTGGATTGTTCTTTCTAAATGTAAACTTTTCCCTAGGCTGGCCTTTCCCTTTAAAAAGTTGATTGGTCAACTCATATTTTCAAATATCATCTAGTGTTTTCATTGGCTTTCAAGAAAACCCAGTCAATCGCAGAGTTGTGTAATCATGGTAATTGCACATCACAGTCCTGTCTGCTTCACATCAAGTTAAATAAATGTTTATGAGATTTCTTTTAAACCCTCAGTGTAACATGTGAACTGTGGATATCTGTGTTTCTATATTCTCCCCCTTCAATTCTTCTTGACAGGTTCTGATGATGCCAGGGCTCCGGAATTTCCCCCCCACATTCTCGGCTCTAGAGAAGATAGAACTGATGAAGAGGCTCCCGGGATTTACGGAACCCGTAAGTCTGGCCCTCGTAGAGAAGTCTCCCACTCAGCAGCTTCTCTCTCCACAATAGAAGAGCGTTCACAAGTGGTAAGCATCTCAAATTTAGTTGTTATGTAGTAGATATAACTTGAACAATCAGATTAAAGTTTCTTTTATTATAATGCAAATTTGAGATTAGGCATTATGCATTCATTAGCAAATCAAAAGGGTTCAACAGGCAATTTATATTTGATGAATGTGCTACTTTTGTTCACAGTATTTTTTGTTTTATGGTGTGTGATGAAATCCATAAATAATCTTGTGTAACAGGCAAGTCATGTCACGCTGCCTTCTTGTTTTATTCTTCTTTTAATTACCTCATTGTGATTTCCTGTCATTTCTTAATTTGGTCTCAATTTCTCTCATTCACAACTTTCTTATTAAAATTGTAATACACAATGACAAAATGGTGAAGAGGTCCAATGTGGTGATGATATTTTTACATTTCTTTATCTGTAGGATGATAGGGAGAAAACTGCATCTGTTGAGAGTGTCAATGGGCAACGAAGGGAAATAACTCCAGTGTCCCAAGCAATGGGGCAACACAGCAAAGATTACCAGACTGGTAACATGCAGGAAATTAATCAACACGATCTAGAGATTCTCCAACGAGTAGACAGAACTCTGCAGCAGAATGCTAACGAGAGACCTGTGCCCAGTACTGGAGTACTGCCAGCTGCTGGTCAGTTAGTCAGGGGAGGCAACCCAGATCCAGGGGATGGGGATGATGGTTCTGATGCTGACAAAAGCGATAAGAAGTCCAAAGGCTATAATGGAGAAAATGGCAAACATGAATGCAGAATTGATGAGCCAGCTGGTCATCATGATCGTAATGGTAATGATAGTGGCTCAGGATTTGATGGTGACCACAGAAAGATTAAGCAAAATAGAGACCAGAGTGAGGATGGTGGCACAGTAGGGGCAAATGTGCTTCATCATTTTCATTCAGATGCTTGGAAAGACAGACCCAATTCACAGTACAGGCGAGAGATGGCCTTGGCAACGGATGTCCAGCCCAGAGAATCAGAACCAAAGATTGGCACATCCAGATCACCTTACGAACGATGGCAGTTTGACTCATTGCCTGCTGAACTATTGCCTGAAGCTCAAAGTTCACAGTCTGATCCAGGACGATCTCCACTGGCTGATCAAATTCTGGATTCTGATGTTTCACCAGCTGTCAGACTGAACTCCTCATCGGAATACCACCCGAGTAGACGGCTCAGTCCGAATAAATACCAGTCTCAGTCGGCTGAGAATCTTTCAACAACCTCCCTTGATGGTGTGAGAGGATCGTCATCGATGGCCTCCCACGCCATTTCTCCGCCTTCATTCTTCCGATCACCGATACTTGCCCAGCATTCCACCAACAATACTCCATCAACAGAATTTACCCAGCCGAGATCTCGACCTACTATGGCGGCGGATTTCACTGAACTGAAGTCAAGGCCGGCTCAAGCTCGTGACCGGGAAGTCCTCCGTGCTGATTTACACACAAGAGATGCAAGAAGAGATGATTTCCCACACAAACACAGTTCTGGAAAAAAGACTCGGAGGGGATTGTCTCCCCTTGTTCCTGATGAGGATGAGGAGGAAATGGTGCTTCCAGCGAGAAAGTCTCATTTGGTTTCTACACATACGGTGAGTAGCACTGGACCTGGGTACATGAAATAAATATTCTGCTAAATATTCTGTGTTTTACCAAGTATCATTATTACATATAAAGAACTAGGAACCCAAGAACTATCCAGTAGCAGGCGCCGCGGAGCATATTCAAAAGTGGGGGGGCTGACCCCTATCTCGACCATAAAGTGGGGGGGCTGAAGTCGACCCTAGATAGGGCTTATAACATTACAGCTCCGAAAAGTGGGGGGGCTGAAGCCACCCCAGCCCCCCCGGCTCCGCGGCCCCTGAGTAGCCACTACTGTATAAATGGTTCAGTGCGGATTGTTTGACGTCATCATTTTCTTCATGTGCCCAGTTGCACTAGCCCAGAGGGGGATGGGCCAATCCATATACAGTGATATGGCCCTGATAGATAAAATACTGTGACAAATCCAAGGTCCATGCTATCACTGGAATTATTAACACTGTTTTGCCATTTGAACGATCAAAGCATTTTAGCATGCCCCAAGCTGCCATACTATAGACTTGTTCCATGCATATCGATTCAGGCACACTACTTGCAGATGTTAGCCGCCTTAATTAATTGATGGGCTGATTATTACATGGAAATACAGCCTTCACAATCAAACTTGGACTCTGTTTTACCACAGTAAACAAGCAGTTATTGCTCAAAGGATCTACCAGATACCCTCTGCATACTTTGCATGAAAACAAACAGATTAGCTGTATAAACAACAGCTTGATATTTTTTCTAAGAAAAATAACATTAAAAAAAAGGAAAACAGGTGTGTAAATAAAGTATTGAAAAACACACTGAAGCCATAACCTCTGACCCGTGTAGACAGAGTCTGGTTATGATCACGTTGTATCGTATCGACTCCTTGGTTGTGTTGGACGTGTCCTGTATGTTGCACAACAGTTGGGTATGAAGACCTCATCATTACGTTGACATAGGTATTACGCTGTTACTTTGTGACATTGGCGTTACAACGGAAATGTTGCCTAAAATATTTGGTATGATTAGTTGGCCTTATCATTTACATTTGCCAAGCCATCTGTGAGTATACTCGTAGCAGTTTTATTTCTTCCACTGGCCAACCTGATTTTTCCATTCTGATTTTGAGAAAAAGCCAACCCACCAGATAACCTGTAGCATTCACAAACTGCCAGCTTTGTGTTTGTTGTTTCATGATCAATGCCAGCATTCTATGGTAGAAAAAGGCTTAGTACGAGAATGACTTTGTACGCAAACACTCGTAGTGACAGATTTGAGACGAGTATACTTGTAGGTGGCAATCAACATGTTAATGTTGTGTCTAGTGTGTATTCTAAAGTCCTGCCCTATATCGTCAACACATTGTCTCGTCAACTCCCTAAATCTCCCCTTCTCACAGTATTGTAATGGGTGACAAACAGTTGCAGGAAAAATTGTTTTCATGCAGGTTTTAATGTAACACTCACACAACCAGATAATGTTCAGATGTGAATATCATCACACATGTCACAGTGAGGAATTTCTTTGAATTCACAGTGAACATTTATTCTCTCTCTTGAATTTTACAGCGGACAGCAGACCGACATTTGTCAGAGGGTCGAACACCGTGGTGAGAAGATTAAATATTTTATTCATCCTCTAAATTCAATTATTTTCTGTCTGCAGTATGTCTATATCAAAATTTAAATTTAAATATCATTACTATTGATCTGGAAATAAGATAAAATTTTGAAAAATAAATAAAATCTTGACATTCTTCCCTGGTTATGTTGATCTTGGGGAGATATTGTAGTCCTAAAATTATAATTGGTTTATCAAATATTTATATTAATTGGATGAATATAACTTTCATATTGTGTTCCAGCGATGTTAGTTACATTAAATTATCAAATCTGTCAGACCAGGTTCTCATTCACAGAAAATGGGAATAATAAAAACTGTGACACAATCCATAATAATAGGTTTGTTTGAGATAACGAGTTCAACAACAGGGGGGGTAGGAAGGTTGGTAAGGAAGATTTGAAATAGGTTATAGGTTAGAATACCCCATAGCCATGTATATACATTCGGTAGATGTACTTAAACCTAGTTTGATGTGATAACTCCAAAAGTAGTAAATGATACAGTAACAGTAATTTATCTAACTTTGGAGAAGAGTATAATAACTGCACTCCTTATGGAAGTGAACTTCGAATTTCCAATTGAGACAGTAAAAAACAATTAATATGGACCAACCTTAACTCTTTGCCCCATGGAGGCTTACTACCATTGCCCTATGGTGACACCATTTGACGCCCCTTCCTAGTCCATGATGACACCATTTGACGCATTATGTAATAAATTAATTAATTAACCCCACTCAATAATATTTTATTTCAGGGAATATTAAACATGCTAAATTATTGGTCACTGTAAAAGTAATAAAAAAATTAATAAACCTTTGACCCCAGCTCTCCAATAGATTTGTACCTGACAATTTACAGGTGATTACCGAATAGGTTTATGGGGCAGCCTAGAAAAGCTTGTATGGTTTAGAGAGGGGCGTCAAATGGCATCATCATGGGGCAAAGGCTTAAATTGCCTAATATTTTGGTTAGGTAGGTGTTACCTCAAACACACACTTGTTAATGTTTATGGATGGCCTGATGTCAGAACCAGGAGCAGCATCAATAAGTTTCACTGTGGTATAATAACCTGCTGGTTTTGTTGTAGTTTGATGCTGGAGAATGTTGAAGTAGAGTCAGATGAATGTGCCATATACACGAGGAATGAACAATTGAATGGAGCAAAGTAAGTCAAACTTTATCCCAACTGTGCAGTTTGTCAGATGTTCAAATCATTTGATCGATTAACTGATGTTTATTGAATTATCTTCTACGAAAAATGATTGATGAAGAAATTGTAAAGAACATTCTTTACTTCCAGTGTTGGCCTGAAATACAATTGGCAAATCTTGAAATATTTTATTTTTTTCATTAAAAATAAGGACAGCTTTGTATTCCATGTTTTGTTTTAGGCATGTGACATTTAGTCAAAGGTAGGATATAGTTATGGTGGTGTGCGTATAGAATAGTTTAGAACTATATGTAGTCTATTAATACCTACAGCCACTTATAAGGCAGTACTGGTGACTGTTAAGCATCACTTAAGGGTTGTTAAAAGGTATGGGAGGGGAGGAAGGCACTCAATATACTATTTTATGAGTCAAAGGGGGAAATTCATTGGGAAGGCCAATAAAATGTCTATGAGTAGTGGGGTCTAATTCAAAGCTGCCTTCCGCCCCTCCCATACCTTTTTAAATGGAACAGCCTAACTAGAAAGATCAAACTATTACCAAGACAAAAAATCAATCGATCTTAAAATACTCTTTATAGAAACTGGCACCTGAACTAAACAATATAATAGTCCACTGTAGTGACAGGTACACAGGTAATCCACTACCAACCATTACCAATCAGTAACTGGTTAGGTGGGGAACTGATTGTTACTGGTAGGATAGTTCCTCTTGTGGTACCGTTCAGTTTTCAGCTGATCGGTAATATGAATTTTCTGCTGATTAGCTACCAATCAGTTACCGCTATGTTACCAACCCAATTTTTCACACTTGGTTACATGTTGGTACCAATGCAGTAACACATCAGTATACCTTGATTGGTTACTCCTCAGTTACTGAATGGCTACCAACCAATTTCTGCTTACCTACCAGTACCACTTGATGACTGCATGGTACTTTTAGGAAAGGTCACCTTACTGTACCGTTCAGTTAAGTTGGTCACCAGTAACTGAACAATACCAAACTGTCACCAATCAGTTACCACCCATTTAATTTATGGTATAACCTATTGGTTACCAATCAAAGTTGGGATTGTGGTGGCTATCAATCAGTTACTGGTAGGTAACTGGAAAGAACCAGTCATTTACTGCCACATGGTAACTGATTGGTAACTGCATGGCACTGTTCAGTCAGGACTTCATGGTATCAAGCTTAAAATTTCTGTGCAGTACCAGGAGGTTACCTAGAGGTTACCAGCATGAAACTGAACAGTACCCATTGTATGTGTGATAAACAATAACACACTATATAGTTAGGGGTCCAATCTTCAAATGATGATGGATTTTTTTTTTAAATCCTGTCAAATTGTTACCGAGTGGCTGTCCCATTTACCATGGAATCTGCCAAAAAAAATATCTATATGCAAAAATGCAAAAATAAGCCTGGTGACCCCTGGGTTTTAACCTTTATTTTGAATGTTGAAGGTTTGAGCTACATCTTGTTGAAATATAAGGACATTTTCTGAAACCTCCTGACAGCAAACATTCGGCCTTAGTAAGGCATGGTTCAAGTTTCAAATATAAAATATTAGCTATGAAAGAAATTTGCAAAATAGCTGATTCAGATGTGAAAACAGATATTACTGTTTGTAATGTAGATTGACGGTATATAGAATGAGTTATATGCAGAATAGGTTTGAGTAATAGAAGCTGTTTTTCACATCAAAACTAGTGATTTTGTATGAACACACTAGGTCACGATCCTTTATTTTATTTGAAAAAAGTGAAGGCTGAATCCCTCACAATTAAGCAAATTAGTTGTTTTGTAATGATACTTTATTGGTTCTGCTGGGTGTGTATATTTTGTCTATGATTGATGGAACCAGCATGATAATATTCTATGTATTTCTTGTGATTTCAGTGGAGCAGCCAGCAGTTATAGTGAGCAGAATTCTGACCTGATTCATCCTGACAGTATCCCCATCAGTAGAACAGCCAAACTCCTACAAGACGCCATAGAGCGTGAGGGCACATCTAATTCTGGACTGCCACAGGACATGAATGCATTCTGGGAACGGTTCCAGCAGATGCAGTCAGACAGCGACAGTACCATGGACAGTGCACGATTGGACACCTTAGCAGACTTAATGAGGAACCCGGCCAAACACATCGTTAAGCAGTATTTCTGTGAGAAGGAAAGCGAGAGAAGAAGGAGAGATGCATGGGTAGAGAGTGAAAGAGAGGAGAGAAGGAGGGAAGACAAAGAGAGAAGAAAGTTTGCCAAGGCAGCTAAGCGACAAGAGATCGTCGATGGGAGTTACTCCGAGACATTAGATGATAGTAACGGATATTCAACGGAACGAAGCCGAGAGAGAGATGGAAAAGGGATGAGGAAGAGAGATGATACTTCGATGAAAAACTACCAGAGAGAACTTCAGTATGACAGTTCCTCTGTGATAGACACACTGTATTCTATCCCAGAGGATCCCTCCCTGGACTTGGGAAGATCTCCCAGTACCAAACCAGCTGCTTCTCAATCACTCAAACGAGATGAGAAGAGACAGAGACATGTGATAGATCCAAATATGGAGAAATTAAAAAGTAAAATCAACCAGCAAAAATTGAAGTATGAAAAAGTGAGAAGAAAGAAAAGGCAACGTCTGGCAAAAATAGAAAGACTGGAAGAACTCCTCGCAGCCAAGAGAAGCGGAAAGATTTCCACAAGGGCATTCGAGAAGGAGATTGCAAATCTTTCGTCAAGTACTGCACAAACGTCTTCCAGCGAAATTTCTTCCGAGGTGTCGCAGTTGTCATCGACTTTGCAGTCGAGCACAACCACAGACTCGACATTGGCGAGAACGATGAGTAGCGAGCAGACGTCAAGTACCGTTACGCCTCGTGTGACATCGGACGACACGCTCGTCGATCTGGGCTGGGTTTCGACAAACAAGAGCGAGAAAGTGAGACGATCTAATGCACACGTCCGATCCAGCAAACATGATGGATCTGTAGAGCCGTTATGGACAACCACCACGAGTAATGTTAGCCCTGTTAAGCTCCAGCAGAAGAAAGATAGGAGAGAACGCAGTTCAGAAAGAAGATCTCCTCAAAAGACGAGGAAAGGTAATATGTTTGAGCCTCCTTTCAGAACACAGGCAGTCCAATATGAGCGCCAGACTTCACCACCTCGTACAACGGAGTCGCCATCTCGAGGTCGGAGCCCCAATAAGGCCGAGAAGGTCAGGAAAGAAAAGGAAAATAAACAGCGACACAAAAACACAAGAGATGCTGCAGTCATGTATCCTTCTCCACAATTTTCTCGGAAACGGAATTCACAGAAACTCATGGTATCAGAAGGGGTACAGACAACCCCCAAACTAGCTGCATGGTCTAGGTCAAGGTCACACTCAAAGTCACCTTCCCGGAGGTCAAGACCTGATACCAAAACCATCTCTGCACCAGTTGCTACAAAGCGCTCTGAGAGAGAGCACAGCCATAGAAGCGCTTCTCCAAAACCTCGCCAGGCAAGGTCACTGGGGTCAAACAGTTCTGAAAACAAACCGCCAAAGAAGAACAGAAGAAGCATACCAGGTCAGAATTTTTTCAAGTTTGATTACCATATAACAGTTCATGTAAGAAGGTAAAATCTTGAACAAATTCCCTGAGGCAAAATCAGGGCGTGACCAAATTTATCACAGCAGGAAGTTGCCGAAATAGTCCAACTTCATGCAGATAATCCATTATTTCTTCATTATTCAGATGATTTTAGAGGGTGATCAAATTTATTAGGATGATCAGATGTGAAAGTTTTCTCTTGTATGTGGAAATTGTCACTATTTTGCACCACGATTTTCATCAGTTTCAAAATTTCTCGAGTGAAACTTTCATTTTGATGAGCACCACCACCACCATCAATGAAAAGGAGATAAGTATGCCAGTCAAATGTACATACAACATTGGTAAACTCCCTCTACAAGGATGTGGAAAATTACCATATTTATTCCCAAATTTATCCAATGAAACCGGCTTTAGCTTTGCGGTGCAGGATTCACAGTTTACTGGCCAAATATACAGATCCAAGATCATGATCATGTCAGATGCAAGTGTTCAATATCCAGCATCGTCCATTAACAATTTCTGCTCATCAAGATATCTTCTTCACAGATAATACCTGTAATTGAAGGAATCCTGATTTTCATTTGATAGTAATTCGGAATCCAAAAAGCAGTTAGCTTATACCTCAGAACAATATTTTGGCTACGCAAATTCCAGGCCTTCAATTATGTCCTATATTTTTTTGGTTGTCCTATATTTTCCTATATTTCTGAAAAATGTCCTGTATTTCCTATATTTTTGCCCTGAGTCTCTTTCAAGTTATTAAATTACTTCAGGGGTTATTCTAGCCCAAAATTTATAATATACTCAATTTTCGAAACTCAATTTTTTGCGCGCCGCTGGCGCACAATTTATCTCTATAAACTCAATATTTCAGACTTTTTCATAGGTTAAAGATATGAAACTCAATATTTCAGACTTTTTCATAGTAAAAGATATGAAACTCGGTATTTCAAACATTATATTCAAGTTTTTCATCGATATTGTAATTATGATGCACACTGAAAAAACTAAAGAATAGATACTGAAGCTGCTGAATTGTATGTACTTTATTTCTCCATTCTTTGAACCACCAGTGTGGTATTATTATGCAACTCATAAGTTGAACAAAGGAACTTACAACAAGAGGACATGCTAAGCCCCCCCCCCCCCCTCCCAGAAAAACACACACAGTCCAAAATAAAATTTGTGGAAGGAGGGGGGGGGGGGAATCTTGTTAAAAAATTTTGTTAACAAGACATTCCAAACTAAATTTTCATAAAGGTAGAACTCATTGGATAGGACACCAACAGTGGCCCAATCAACGAGTGCCTAAGAGAGATCGGTCGGCTTTCTCAAATGCATGTAGCAATTGTGAACAAAAACAACACCAGGGTTAAACTTAATATTTTAAGAATATCAGAAAAATGACAAAACTGAAATTTTCGTAGGAAAACTCAATTTGAAAATTCGCCCAAATTTCATTCTTGAGAATTTTTAATCGGGATTACCTCGATTAATAACCCCTGAACTTGTTTTCACGAGTATATTTCCGGTTGTTTGTTGACTTCGCTTGTCACACAGCCTTGCTCTGATTTCTCACCATGGCATCCTCAGATGATGCCGACTGTATGAAGTCTTTCATGATGAATATGGTGGGTTATCAGAGAAAGGCTTGAACCATACTTCTTTGTTTCTTTCAGGTAGGTAATCTGCTAATGTGCAACTAATGCCAAGTTGAAGATTGTCCTATATTTGTCCTATATTTTTAGTAAAATGTCCTATATCTGTCCTGTATTTTTAGGAAAAAAGTCCTATATTTTGTCCTATATTTCCACTGGAGACCAGTTGAAGGCCTGAAATTCTTCAGATTTCACAGCCTGTAGTACTGAACTTTGGGTTTACACATACAATACACTTGGGACATAGAAGAACCTCATTAATTGTAATGTCCTCATGTATGATTGCTTTTCCATCACCTCTTCACTGAATTAATGGACATAGCCAATCCACTCTTCTTTAAATGTAAATTGATGTGTCAGTGTGGATTTCGTGTTGCCGCTGCCACATTTACAGACAACCTCATATACACAATGCATTCCATCTTCTAGTGTGAACCTCCTATCTCAATTACAGAATCCAAGTGTGTGCTGCACCAGCATGAATACATATTTATCATGTGAAAGAGTTTAACAATTCACACTAGGATGATGGTATCAAGTATGGCTGAGGTAACTAGTATTGTCATAATGATGATGTCTTCCCAGAATAATGACCATGTGGGACTCCAGAATCATCTTGCTATACTGATATTTTATTTCTATAATTTTGAACATTTTCATGATTCCCAGATGTGAGAAAGTATTAATGATGTGATTATTCAATAACAGGCATGGCTTGGTTTGTTCCCATGGATGAGCCCCGACCTTGGAGGAAGCCCTTGAAGGAGCGACAGGCTTTGGCCAGGTCTAAACACCCCGATGTCCAGCGACCGAGATCTGGTCTGATGACAGACTGGAGAACTGCCATGGATGAAAATATCTTCAAATCGCGTAAGAGATATTCTGCACAAGAAACAGAGGAGAACTCAGAAATGGAGAGCTTCATGGAGATTTATTTGAATCGAGATCGGGTGAAAAGAGGAGAGAAGGAGAGTGAAAACTGGAATGGAGGAACAGATGACTTCAAACCTCTGTCAAAAATGTCGCTTCAGGTACTGTACCTCAATAGATCTATTTGAACTGTTGGAATGTTGTACCCTCAAACAGAACTTGTAGACTGGAGGGTCCCTAACAGGCTTCCAAACTTCAAAAATGTTTTTTTCACTTGACATCCATATTTATAATCAAGCCCATAGGTTGGTGAAAAAAAAGTGACAAACAAATATTTCCATTAAGCTTTTAAAATACATCTGGAGATACCTTAGAAGCACTTGAGAATAGCCGACGAGTAATACAAGTGAGCCACGCATGTTTGTGTAACACATTGTAATAACTTTCTTCAAACGCTTAATAAATAATATTGAAACTTAAGTAAGATTTAGACTGGGTTATAAGTTATTTAACTTGATTGAAGTAACTAACAGTCATAATTAAAAAAGACACACTCAATAGTTTTTGCTCGTTTTCTTCGTTACATTTATACCGTGTTTTCCATGCTAAGCAGCCAACAGTCTTCAAATTTGGACAAAATACTTAAAATATGTAGAACTAAAAAGCCTGACTCGTTTTTTTTCTAATTTTGCCCGTGTTTCAAATTTATACATCCTTATAGTTGAGTCTCATTTTTCAGACTATGGAACTTTATAAAAATCATTTCCAAGATGAAATAAATGATATGACTTACACTGTGAGTTCTAAACCACACAGGCTGATTTTATTGATTACAATTTCATGCTGTGTTTCTCCCTCAACATTTGCAGGAAGCCTTTGTGGCCTATAAGCAGAATTTTATATCCCAGTCGAAGGAGAGACAGCGGCGCATCGCACTGTCCTCAGAGGAGAGATGTTTACAGGAGGTACTAGAGGAGGAGAGAGAACGACTGTTCATGGATCAGAGACTAAAGGGAGCTAACCCAGATGCTCATCCATACAGTGGTCAGTACCATGTCTGTAGTATGCCTGCCAATAAGATGGACATATCATGTGATTGCAATTTCCGTGTGTCTATACATCTCCATGAAATCCCATCATCTCTCACTAGAGTAGTGTACTAGGAGGAGGCAATGTGTTGCATACCAAAGATCTGGAAATTATTGGAAAGTGATTTTTTTTTTTTTTTTTTTGTGTGAAGGGAAACAGTTATAAAATGGTGGTCAAAAAGGTCAAGGTCACTCAATTAGAACATCAGGAAATAGTTGAAAATTTGGGTTCATTGTCTTCAAACTCTGGATTTTTCTTAACATCAAGAGGGAAGAAACGCTTTGATTTTGAGGTACAAAGGTCACAGATCTGAATTCTCAAACATAGCAATCCTGTATTTTGAGAAAGCTAATCGTTGTACTCCAAAATAAGAATATGGTTGACTGTTGTGCAGGCATATATTGAATCCAATTTCAGCACTTGCTGACCATAGAGAAAGTTAGTATTAAAGGACCTAGCACATGTCCAGTTTAGTGAGGATTCAGTCCCCATTCCAAATTTGTTCAATCAGCATAGACTATTATTGTATCATTGTAAGAATAGAATGCCATTTGAACAGTCAAGGTTTATTTCACTGATTGGTTATTGAACCATAAGTACAAGGAATACAGAAGGAACTACCCTCCTTCAGCATGTTCAGTGATTGCTCAGTCAAAGGGAGATCACTCTAGTGTACTTTCATGTTAATTTCACAAATTTATTACCTTCTTGTATGTTCGGAGTATTTGATAGCAGTAGTCTTGTCATCTTGCAAGGCAGCTAGGTTTTTCAAATAACAGCTAATCAAAGAATTACTTCAGTCATTACCTTTCTAAACCACACTGGTCGAACCCATCATGAAGTTCTAACGGAGAGATAATCCATAACTAAAGAGAATGTACAATTGAAAAACTGCAAATCATCTGGTCACCAAGTTGGCCACAAATATATGAATATCAGCTAACCATACTAACCTTGAAATATAAAATCCTATACATGACACTCCTGAGACAAGGATAAGGATAATCACTATACTAGCTCACACTCAAAGGCTAGGTGAGTAGAATCACTCCCCTAGCTCACACTCAGACAAGGCTAGATGAGTAAAATCACTCCCCTAACTCAGTCAGACAAGGCTAGGTGTAAAATCACTCCCCTAGCTCACACTCCAAAGCTAGGTGAGTAAAATCACTCCCCTAGCTCACAGTCAGACAAGGCTAGGTGAGTAAAATCACTCCCCTGGCTCACACTCAGAGAAGGCTAGATAAATAGAATCACTCACCTAGCTCACACTCTGTAATGTAGTAATGTTTTTTAGGTGACAGAAAAATCTGCCTGTTTCATGGTTGTGTGCAGGGCCTGGGGTCACAGAATTGAGTGATTTATGAACATAGAATCACTGGTAAACTCAAGAAGTGATTTGTGCCTAAATTGTCCATAATATTGGCTGAATTAACTAGAATTAATGTGCCACTGTTTTGAGTAGGAGTGATTGAGTAGGATTTAACGTCAATTTTCAACATTTTTTCATTCGTATCATGACAGTGCCTACATGTGCCAGAACACGAGAGTATCCACAGTTCCTATCATCCTGGACACTGATCAGCCCAGCCAGTACAGCACCCGGTCACCTATCCAAGTATTGACCCAGCTTAACGTTGCTTATCTTCAGTGATGGGTGTGACTGATATGGATTAATATATATAATTTACCATACATTATAATGTACTTGTTGATTGTGTTTCAGATCATTTGCATAAGCCGAGGAAACGATCCATGTCTAAACAGGAAATGCGTGAACTTACAAACAGGTTAGTGGAATGGAAAATGGACACAATGCAGGACTGACTTTAACCCACTTTATGGTGTTAACATGAACTAACCTTATCATTATATACCCTTACAAGGCTTGCTTTTCCATGGGAATCCAATTCCAGACCAAACAAGCAACAATTAGAGTCGATATCATCTGATCATTTTGAAAATTGGTACACTTTATCAATTGATCATCACCACATACATAGGTTTATTTGAGTTCTTCTACTCCCTGTGATGTTTATGCCCTTTATCATTAAGAATATCTCCTGAATGTAATCAGTCCTAATGTTTTCATTGGATTGTTGAGAAAATTGGTAGATGAGCTTATGACCAGCCCCGCTTCCCCCATGCTTGCAGGACGGCTTAAGGCATATTGTAGCTAGCAATATTGAAATTTTTGTTTGAAAGTTTACCAGATGAATTTTCTCATATACGAATCCATTGGGATCTTGTTGTTTTCTTCCTGACTTTAAACCAAATACATGTATATCCATCATTTTTGGCATCACATACAGTTCAATATAATTTGCATTAAAAGAACAATATTCTCTGAGTTGTTTATATCCTGTAATTGTAGACAAGACATCAAACAAGTCTTTGGTTCAGGATTATTACTTTGGTAAAACGATGAGAGGCAAATGTGTACAAAAAAATCTTTTATTACGAGTTGACACAGCACTAAAAATTAAAATGCTGCAAGCCATAAAAGTAGGCAAAATACTTGAGTAAGAAGGAAAAGAAGTAGATACTAATATCATTATTCATGCTATAGAAAGTTTGAAAAGTAGCAAATGAGAACCATTTCATTTCAATTAAAGGTTTTAAAATTTGCAGTTGCTGTGATGTTCAAGTGTTTCTGTTTTATGGGACATAATTCCTTTGTGTATTTCAGGCTGTACCGGTCATTACCAGAGGTGGTACAAAGAGAAATGGATGAACAACGCTCACAAGAATATAAAGCCAACAGGATCAGAGCTAAACTCTTCAATAAGGTATGTTTCTGTACAGGCCATTGTCATGATTGTTAACTGAGCATTGTTCTTGTTTTGAAAACAGCTTAAAAATGATAGTCCAGGGTGTTAGCCAGGTTTCAAAAACTGCTTGTCCAAAAATACTTTTTTGTGAAGTTTGCCTCTCCACTTTGTAGTTTTTCCTATCTCTTCCATGTTAAATTTCTGAATTTTTTGCCCTCTCAAATTTGGAATATGCCTGTCCATATCATTGGACTGGTGAAGAACGGATCCACCTTGTCTCGAGAAATGACAGTTACCATACCACTGTCAAATGATTGTAAATCTGATGTAGTGAATGTTACGTTTAGTTACACATTCAGATTGAATATTACAAACTCCTGATTTCTATTTCCATGCAGATGAGTTCTCAAAATTGTTGATCAACTTTGATAAAATGATAACTCTTGGAATAAACTCCTGTAGATGAGTGTAGTGTCTCTTTTATAGTGCTGCCAACTTTTATAGTGCTGCCAACTTTTATAGTGCTGCCAACTTTTATAGTGCTGCCAACTTTTATAGTGCTGCCAACTTTTATAGTGCTGCCAACTTTTATAGTGCTGCCAACTTTTACAGTGCTGCCAACTTTTATAGTGCTGCCAACTTTTATAGTGCTGCCAACTTTTACAGTGCTGCCAACTTTTACAGTGCTGCCAACTTTCTGGTGACACTTGATGAATGAGAGGATGCTTTTTGAGAATACAAAGTACAAAGATACTTCGTTGTTTAGGCCTTTTTTTTTTTTATTGATTGGTTTACGGATCCGCCGACCTTCATTTTGCCAAAAGTGAAATAAAAATAAAATTGGATTTTCGATTTTTTTTTATTTCTGTCGTATCCGCCGATGTGTCACATTTGCTGACCTCTCTGTCGGAAGAATAAAAACATAAAATTCGCAATATTGGTCTCATTTTAATACTTACTGTGCGTAAAACATCTTATATAAATTCTTCACGCTCGAGTTCGCACGAGTTCAACACTCTGCAGACATCTTGGTCTTGGAGGCTGATTACTTCCCTTGGTTACAGTGGTGGTGGTTTCTGACTTCCATGTTAGCTTCGGCTGTAGCTGCTGTCACCAGACATGACATCATTTCAACGGCGCAGTGTTTGAAGCCAAGATGGCGGGTTCGGCCTCGCGGTGGTTTTCACTGACTCTTAGACAGGACGCGACCGTCCTTTTCAAGGGTTTTGTCGGTCCAGTAACTGCTGGGACGGTGGGAGACTTGGTCTTGAAGGAGATCAGTGACAACGACATATCTGCCGGCCTCAGTCTGTCCAAAATAACAGCAGGAAACATGACTTGTCCTGTCAACACCCCTATTGAACACTGTTGAAGTGTTGGTTTCACGCAAAGCGACTGATATTGTCGCTTGGTTGATGGTGTTTTTGTCATTGATCTTTTGGTAAATGTCTTGTAATTATTACACTGGCTATTACCTGGATTTGACATATCATTTTTTTTTTTTTACCGCCCTCTCCTGTCTAAGAAGTTTGTCAGAAAGTAAAAATAAATAAAGTGTGGAGGCTTGATTTTATTTTTATTTTTTTTCCATGACATTCCTTGACATTTTCGCCAGAAAAATCCGTAAACCAATTAATAAAAAAAAAAAGGCCTTATTTGTTACATATTTTTAATTGTGAATAAATTCTTCTCTTTCCAGAAAATTCAACGTAAAGTTTTGGGAAAGCCATTACTCTGGTATCACTGATGCAGCCCCACTTTGACTGAAGACAAATCAAGGTTCCGTCCAGCCTTAAATACATGTCATATATCTTGGAAAACGATTTATTATTCACTGTTAGATGTGTACGTATATCAACATCTTATGTTAACCTATGAAAACATATATATGCAAATACAAACAGCATTATTCCAGAGTAAATTGTATAAGAATGTAGAGGGTTGTTTTTACTTTTTATTGTGAACATTGTAAACTGTTATTTCAATAATATGTCATATTAATATGTCAACTAATATGTCACATTTTCACCATGATATAAAGAAGTTTCCTTGGTGTTCAAACCTCCAATTGCAAAAGGATTGTGAGTTAATTTAGTGTATACTGTACAATACTGTAAGGGCTGTTCCATTTAAAAAGGTATGGGAGGGGCGGAAGGCAGCTTTGAATGATAGAAATTTTATTGGCCTTCCCAATGTTTTAACATGGATTGAAGGGAATTTCCTCCCATGACCCATAGAATAATATATTGAGTGCCTTCCTCCCCTCCCATACCTTTTTATATGGAACAGCCCTAAGTGCTTTTATGTACTGCCACTTCAAAATATTTCAGGCAAGTCAACACCATCCACAGTGTTACAATCCTGAGGAAATTTACGGGTAATGTCCCATTGTCATGTAACAACTGTTGCAGGCATATCATATGGCATCATTTCTATAGTTCTATCAATGGATGACATAAATGATGTGAGAAGATTTTGCCTGGAGAATTTAATTTCCGCAGTATCCTACTTTGTGACTGACAATAGTAAGTCAATACAAACCTGACCAGTAGTGCTTGTACTATATCTAATAGTGCTGATGGTGAAATATGCAGCTCTCCCGACTTGAAGTTCACTGACCCTTAGAGTTGCAGTGGTCACAACTAGCAATATTAAATTTAATGGTCACCAGAACTAACATTATCAAATTTAGTGGTCACCAAAACTAGCATTTTCATCAAATTTAGTGGTCTTTATTTCACTGCTCTGAAAACGTAAGCTTCTTGGATGCAAATTACAAGCATTTTTGGAAAATTTACTGTGATGTGATTTACACATGTTAAATTGATTAGGTTGGTTTATTTACTAAATGATTTTTGTCTAATGCTAAAATTAAATGTTTGGAAACTACTCAGTTTCAGAGATTGTTTTTGGGGATATCAGCGGTTGTAAATGTCCTGCTATGGTAGTGGAGCAGAGGCACTACTGCAGTCGCCTGGGCACTAACCACCTCTGGTGTATTGGATCTAAGCACCAGGTGACTAACGGCCTCATAAAGTTGTACCTTACATAAGAGCTGGTGACCTGCAACCATGTTGTTAGTCTGATCATTATCAAACCACAATTAACTTGGCATCAAATACAAAAGGCAGATTGCATGTGTCTCTGTCATAAAATCTCGGTTAATCTATGAATTATCAAACAGATATTAAGGCAGTTCTGGCTCACATATACATGTCTTTAACACGGCCTAATTCAGATAATTTTGGATTTAAAGAATTTGTTCTTAATTTTGACCAGTGAGATTTCTATTTCTGTGTGCTTTGAATTGGCGAATGAAATTCCATGAATGAACAATGGGGCCAAGTTGTACAGTGTCACAGTGTACGTCTATCAGTGTCATCAAAAGATGTACATGTATGTAATACAGTAGAGTTTTAAGTTTAATTGTGTAATTAACATTATATGGTGCTTGTACATGTATGAATTAGTTTGAAAATAAAACCAGTTGTAAGTAAACGAATCTGTATATAGTCCATTTATGGTACTGGTACATAGTTGATCTGTGATATTATCAATGTGAACTTTGAGCACAAAATTTTGTTTTCAGTTGACAATAGTTTAATGGAAAATCCACTTCGGGATATTTTCTTTATGAAGATGTGGCCACTGGAGTTCAAGTAAGACTAAGATTGTCCCATTCTTGAAAAAAGCTGACAAAAAAAGTTTCTTGCTCTGTAATATATTCATAATATTTTGTAAATGTATATAATTATTTATCATTTTATATTGTATCAATAAAACATAATTGATTAAAAATTCTGTGTTACTTGTCCGTGCTGAATTTGATTCTTCAATATGCTATATCTATTGATGATATGACCTAAAGAGCAACTTGAGAGAAAAACTCATTTGTGATCCTGACAAAAGGAGATGAAAGGCTGTGGTACTCCGTTTCTCTATTTCAGCCAATCGGATCGCAGACTGGGTAGTCCAGATATCAAGATGCCACTTTCTTGGTTGATATTGACTGAAGTGGACTGATGAAATAGCAGACCACAGCAGCCATGTTTTTACTATTTAAAACTATTTTTATAATTAATCGGCTGTAATTCATTGATTATCCGCATGAGTTTCGAATTGAACCATATCTATTTCAAAAGAGAAAAATTTGCATGTACTATACCCATTGTGTTTCTCTCAAATTTTCTATGTCCCAAGCTGCATTGCATTTGGAAATGAAAATCAGTTATATCTATGAGATTAGATCAGCTATTCAAAGTTATGCTAATGTAGTCATGAATGAGAAATTAAATTGGTTGCCATGACAAAAAACTAAAAAACTCCAGGCCTAATTGAGGGGAGGTAATTTGTCACAATCAAGAGGAGACAAATAGGTAATACTTGTAAAATGTTGAGCCGCCATAATAGCATCCTTCCTGAATTGCTTGCTGGCTCAAGTCAACCGAGTCCTATTGAAGTGACAAGCTATCAGTTTTAACAAATATAAAATAACACTGGATTCTATATGGATAAATTCTGCAGATTCACAGGCCTTCAAGTGCCTCTTATATTTCCTATATTTTCCTATATTTTTGAGTCATTCCTATATTTTCCTATATTTTACTCAAAACCTCCTATATTTCCTATATTTTGACTTTTTCTCATGAAAACTTTCATCAATGCTCTGTAATGAGTCGAACTGACACGCGAAAATACATTTCAGAAATTTTGTTCTGCCTCCCTTCGCTCGGCAAATATTAAAACTTTCCAATCTCTCTATGCTGAATCAAACAACAGAGACAGGTCACCTGAAAGACCAACACTATGACCGCAGTAAGTGAAAGTAATCTGATTGAACACCAGAAAACTACCAAGTTTGGAACATACAATGTAGTACACACCTGTCTTACACTCCTTTATTTCCTATATTTTCCTATATTTTATTCAGAAAATTCCTATATTTCTCCTACATTTTTGCAAATTTCCTCCTATATTTTCTGCTATATTTTCACTGTGGGCCACTTGAAGGCCTGGATTCATTCTGGGGATTTTCATGTCTTCATCAAAATTTAAAAGTTTAAAGAAACAAAGAGTAAATTTTTTATAGCAGATTTCAGGGTTTAGAATGAAAGCCAATTGCCACGCCTGTACTAAGCTGAGTTCGGTTAGATTTAATTTTCCTTGTGAATCCAAGGTTCATCCAGCTCAATCTCAATTCAATGTTCATACAGTTTAGTCTCAATCCAGGGCTCATACAGCTCCGTCTTCAGTGCAAGGTTCCTACAGCTCAATCTCGGTCCAAGATTCATACAGTTCAGTCTCAATCCAAGGTTCATACAGCTCAGTCTCAATCCAAGGTTCATACAGCTCAGTCTCAATCCAAGGTTCATACAGCTCAGTCTCAATCCAAGGTTCATACAGCTCAGTCTCAATCCAAGGTTCATACAGCTCAGTCTCAATCCAAGGTTTATACAGCTGTCTCAATCCAAGGTTCATACAGCTCAGTTCTGGCACAGCCTTCGCCTCAACTGGTTCATACGTCTCAGTTCAAGGTTGATACAGCTCAATTCATACAGCTCAGGTTCATACAGCTCCTCAATCCCAGGTCAATCTCAAGGTTCAATCCAGGCAACAGCTCGTCTCAATAGTCTCAATCCAAGGTTCAACAGCAATCCAAGGTTCTCAACTCCGTCTCAGGTCAAGCAAGGTTCATACAGCTCATTCTCAATCCAAGGTGCATACAAGTCCGTCTCAATCCAAGGTTCATACAAGTCAGTCTCAATCCAAGGTTCATACAGCTCCTTCTCAATCCAAGGTTCATACAACTCCGTCTCAATCCAAGGTTCAAGCAGCTCAGTCTCAGTCCAAGGTTCATACAGCTCATTCTCAATCCAAGGTGCATACAAGTCCGTCTCAATCCAAGGTTCATACAAGTCAGTCTCAATCCAAGGTTCATACAGCTCCTTCTCAATCCAAGGTTCATACAACTCCGTCTCAATCCAAGGTTCAAGCAGCTCAGTCTCAGTCCAAGGTTCATACAGCTCATTCTCAATCCAAGGTGCATACAAGTCCGTCTCAATCCAAGGTTCATACAGCTCAGTTTCAATCCAAGGTTCATACAGCTCAGTCTCAATCCAAGGTTCAAGCAGCTCAGTCTCAGTCCAAGGTTCATACTGCTCAGTCTCAATCCAAGGTTCAAACAGCTCAGTCTCAATCCAAGGTTCATACAGCTCATTCTCAATCCAAGGTGCATACAAGTCAGTGTCAATCCAAGGTTCATACAGCTCAGTTTCAATCCAAGGTTCATACAGCTTAGTTTCAATCCAAGGTTCAAACAGCTCGGTCTCAATTCAAGGGTTTGTACAGCTCAGTCTCAATCCCAGGTTCATACAGCTCAGTCTCAATCCAAGGTTCAAGCAGCTCAGTCTCAATCCAAGGTTCATACAGCTCATTCTCAATCCAAGGTGCATACAAGTCCGTCTCAATCCAAGGTTTATACAGCTCAGTTTCAATCCAAGGTTCATACAGCTCAGTCTCAGTCCAAGGTTCATACAGCTCCGTCTCAATCCAAGGTTCATACGTCTCAGTTCAAGGTTCATACAGCTCAATCCCAGGTTCATACAGCTCAGTCTCAATCCCAGGTTCATACAGCTCAGTCTCAATCCCAGGTTCATCTAAGTCTCAAATTGATTCATACAGCTCGTCCTCAATCCAAGCTTCATACAGCTCGTCTCAATAGGTGCATACACGTCCGTCTCAATCCAAGGTGCATACAAGTCAGTCTCAATCCAAGGTTCATACAGCTCAGTTTCAATCCAAGGTTCATACAGCTCAGTCTCAATCCAAGGTTCAAGCAGCTCAGTCTCAGTCCAAGGTTCATACAGCTCAGTCTCAATCCAAGGTTCAAACAGCTCAGTCTCAATCCAAGGTTCATACAGCTCAGTCTCAATGCAAGGTAAATAAAAGTCAGTCTCAATCCAAGGTTCATACAGCTCATTCTCAATCCAAGGTGCATACAAGTCAGTCTCAATCCAAGGTTCATATAGCTGTCTCAATCCCAGGTTCATACAGCTCAGTCTCAATCCAAGGTTCAAGCAGCTCAGTCTCAATCCAAGGTTCATACAGCTCATTCTCAATCCAAGGTGCATACAAGTCGGTCTCAATCCAAGGTTCATACAGCTCAGTTTCAATCCAAGGTTTATACAGCTTAGTTTCAATCCAAGGTTCAAACAGCTCAGTCTCAATCCAAGGGTTTGTACAGCTCAGTCTCAATTTAAGGTTCATATTACAGCTGTCTCAATTTAAGGTTCATATTACAGCTGTCTCAATCCAAGGTGCATACAGCTCAGTCTCAATCCACGGTGCATACAGCTCAGTCTCAATCCAAGGTGCATACAGCTCAGTCTCAATCTAAGGTTCATACAGCTTAGTTTTAATCCAAGGTTCAAGCAGCTCAGTCTCAATCCAAGGTTCATACAGCTCAGTCTCAATCCAAGGTTCATACAGCTCAGTCTCAATCCAAGGTTCATACAGCTTAGTTTTAATCCAAGGTTCATACAGCTCAGTCTCAATCCAAGATTCATACCGCTCAGTCTCAATCCAAGGTTCAAGCAGCTCAGTCTCAATCCAAGGTGCATACAGCTCAGTCTCAGTCCAAGGTTCATACAGTTCAGTCTCAATCCCAGGTTCATACAGCTTAGTCTCAATCCAAGGTTCATACAGCTCAGTCTCAATCCAAGGTTCATACAACTGAGTTTTAATCCAAGGTTCATACAGCTCAGTCTCAATCCAAGGTTCATACAGCTCAGTCTCAATCCAAGGTTCATACAGCTTAGTTTCAATCCAAGGTTCATACAGCTCAGTTTCAATCCAAGGGTTTGTACAGCTCAGTCTCAATCCAAGGTTCATACAGCTTAGTTTCAATCCAAGGTTCAAACAGCTCAGTCTCAATCCAAGGTTCATACAGCTCAGTCTCAATCCAAGGTTCACACAGCTCAGTCTCAATCCAAGGCTCATACAGCTCAGTCTCAATCCAAGGTTCATACAGCTCAGTCTCAATCCAAGTTTCATACAGCTCAGTCTCAATCCAAGGTTCATACAGCTCAGTCTCAATCCAAGGTTCATACAGCTTAGTTTCAATCCAAGGTCCATACAGCTCAGTCTCAATCCAAGGCTCATACAGCTCAGTCTCAATCCAAGGTTCATACAGCTCAGTCTCAATCCAAGGTTCATACAAGTCAGTCTCAATTCAAGGGTTTATACAGCTCAGTCTCAATCTAAGGTTCATATTACAGCTGTCTCAATCCAAGGCTCATACAGCTCAGTCTCAATACAAGGTTCATACAGATCAGTCTGAATCCCAGGTTCATACAGCTCAGTCTCAATCCAAGGTTCATACAGCTTAGTTTTAATCCAAGGTTCTAACAGCTCAGTCTCAATCCAAGGTTCATACAGCTCAGTCTCAATCCAAGGTTCATACAGCTTAGTTTTAATCCAAGGTTCTAACAGCTCACTCTCAATCCAAGGTTCATACAGCTCAGTCTCAATCCAAGGTTCATACAGCTCAGTCTCAATCCAAGGTTCATACAGCTTAGTTTTAATCCAAGGTTCTAACAGCTCAGTCTCAATCCAAGGTTCATACAGCTCAGTCTCAATCCAAGGTTCATACAGCTCAGTCTCAATACAAGGTTCATACAGATCAGTCTGAATCCAAGGTTCATACAGCTGAGTCTCAGTCCAAGGTTCATACAGCTCAGTCTCAATCTAAGGTTCATATTACAGCTGTCTCAATCCAAGGTTCATACAGCTCAGTCTCAATCCAAGGTTCATACAGCTCAGTCTCAATCCAAGGTTCATACAGCTCAGTCTCAATCCAAGGTTCATACAGCTCAGTCTCAATCCAAGGTTCATACAGCTCAGTCTCAATCCAAGGTTCATACAGCTCAGTCTCAATACAAGGTTCATACAGATCAGTCTGAATCCAAGGTTCATACAGCTGAGTCTCAGTCCAAGGTTCATACAGCTCAGTCTCAATCTAAGGTTCATATTACAGCTGTCTCAATCCAAGGCTCATACAGATCAGTCTCAATACAAGGTTCATACAGATCAGTCTCAATCCCAGGTTCATACAGCTCAGTCTCAATCCAAGGTTCATACAGCTTAGTTTTAATCCAAGGTTCTAACAGCTCAGTCTCAATCCAAGGTTCATACAGCTCAGTCTCAATCCAAGGTTCATACAGCTCAGTCTCAATCCAAGGTTCATACAGCTCCGTCTCAATCCAAGGTTCATACAGCTTAGTGTCAACCCATGGTTCATACCAATCTAATTAAAATTAAATCTCATCTGCTCTCCCTTTTGGATATATCGCTTGAAGGATATAACAGGCTTGCAGTAACTCAAGTGTCAACCAATCCTGACAACGCTTCATAGTGCTTTGAAGGGAACATTAATGATATAGAGACTTTTTGGATGACTCAGCCGAATTAGACGACGCGCTGGCGGGGTGTCTTTTCATGTTGCTGCGGACCCGACATTTGTGGCACCATATTAAGGGGTAGATGTATGGATTGGTCTTTGTTGTAAACATTGGGGTAAAAGGACACCGTGACCCTATCTCCCCTCCCCGACTGCAAGTCGATTAGTACAGATGCGACCATGATGTCATAAGGCTATTAAATATTCATGGTATTGGGCTCTCAGAACACCAAATTCAATTGAAATAGCTAGTAAGATCCTATATAGCGACATGTACGATTGGGCAGCATTGATAGGATATCAATTTATTAAGAAAGAGTTCATACAGCTCAGTCTCAACCCAAAGTTCATACAGCTCAGTCTTAATGTAAAGTTTCATATAGCTCAGTCTCAATTCAATGTTCATACAGCTCAGTCTCAATGCAAGGTGAATAAAAGTCAGTCTCAATCCAAGTTTCATACAGCTCAGTCTCAATCCAAGGTGAATAAAAGTCAGTCTCAATCCAAGTTTCATACAGCTCAGTCTCAATCCAAGGTAAATAAAAGTCAGTCTCAATCCAAGTTTCATACAGCTCAGTCTCAATCCAAGGTGAATAAAAGTCAGTCACAATCCAAGTTTCATACAGCTCAGTCTCAATCCAAGGTGAATAAAAGTCAGTCTCAATCCAAGTTTCATACAGCTCAGTCTCAATCCAAGGTGAATAAAAGTCAGTCTCAATTCAAGGTTCATACAGCTCAGTCTCAAATCCAAGGTGCATACAAGTCAGTCTCAATCTAAGGTTCATACAGCTCAGTCTCAATCTAAGGTTCATACAGCTCAGTCTCAATCCAAGGTTCATACAGCTTAGTCTCAATCCAAGGCTCATACAGCTCAGTCTCAATCCAAGGTTCATACAGCTCAGTCTCAATCCAAGGCTCATACAGCTCAGTCTCAATCCAAGGTTCATACAGATCAGTCTCAATCCAAGGTTCATACAGCTCAGTTTCAATCTAAGGTTCCTACAGCTCAGTCTCAATCCAAGGCTCATACAGCTCAGTTTTGATCTAAGGTTCCTACAGCTCAGTGTCAACCCAAGGTTCATACAACTCCGTCTCAATGCAAGTTTCATACAGCTCAGTCTCAATCCAATGTTTATACAGCTCAGTCTAGCTCAATCCAAGGTGAATAAAAGTCAGTCTCAATCCAAGTTTCATAAAGCTCCATCTCATACAGCTCTGGGCCAAGAGATTCTTGATTTATTCATTTAAGAGGGTTTCATTGTAGGAAGGATACAACAGGGGTTGAGAGGCACAGTAAAGGTTGTTGGAATTCAAAGCCCAATCCTCATTATTAAGGGCCCAACAAACACCATGCACTGGTGGATTTTATCAACGTGGCAGCTCTATTGTAACCTTCCTATAGTGTTACGATTCTATCTCACTTACTGAATCAACCAATCAATACCATACAGAGGTTACCTTCATCCAAATGATTCAGTTTCCTGGACCAGAAACCCGTCTCAGCCAATAGTATATTCAAGTTTCACACGAGGCCCCCACATGAATGTTCCCAGAATGCACCAGATTTATACCACAGCGATATGAAGGAAATATAATGAAGGAAAAACTAATCACTGATATGAATAACAAACCAGAACTAGAAAGTAACTTTGCTAGAACCCGGTTTTATTTGGTATCTCTTCAATTACAGTTATTCCTCTGTACACTAGTATCTGTAACTCATGTTGCATGATTTGTTAAACCAAGTGCCTAAATATAATTCTTTAGAACAACTACATCCATGTAATTGGTCTAAAATTACCAGATGGAAATTCAACAGCTGCCTTGTTCACCAATTGTGGTGAGTAAACTAGATTATTTAACACCACATAATATCTCTTGCAAGCCTAATACCCTCCTGGGTCGAGTGAAGCATTTTATGTGTTCATATTTACACTGAATACTATATACTATGCATGTCACTGCATCACTAGTTGGGTGACATGTTTGCACTGATAAGGAGAGAGAGAGGAGTTGTCAACTTTGTGTGTCATATATGTTCCAGACACTGATAATACCAGCAATTTACATGGAATACACAAACTGGTTTTATGGGTGCAGAGTGTACATACTATTCAGTGTGAACTTATAAAATAGAACACGGAGCCTGGAAGCAGGGTAATCTCAATGTGGTTTACAAATGTGAGTAAAATATGAATGACCACTGGATCAATTTTGTACAAATCTACTGGCTTACTGGACCTGATTGTAACACTTCATAATATTACAATGATGTGATTTACAGAAGTCTATCTCCTAACACCCACCAACTGCTTTGTGACAATACACGCATTCAGAATTCATCGATTTTGATCTGACAACACAGGAAACTTTCATCTACCGGTACATACAAGAGAGAGCCAATTAGCTGCAGGCTAATATCTCCTGAAAGCTCCACTTGATAATGGATGATATTGATTGGCCAAGACCCATGTGCACACAATCTATGTTTTCACCCCAATGCAATCAGAAATAAAAATTTTTATCTGACAGTATACACATACACAATTGAATGCCATGGTAATGTAAATTCAAGCACTGGGAATTTAAGTGCAGCAACAACCTCAAACATCTGAGAATATCCTTCATACATCCAGGCATAATTGTCCAAAAATCTTCACAAAGTGACCGTTCTGTAATTTAATATCATTAAGCAATGTTAACACAGAACAATTAGTCCTCTACCATACAATCATCTTAATGAATTATTGCCTTACAAGTACCAGAAAATATTTGCACAACAATCAGATGTAGTTTAAATGCTTCCCTACAAAACCGAGAATATTCACAACCATTTCTAACTTTGACTGCTCAGGATTTTGATTTAACATGATAAAAATCTATCTGCATTATGCAACATTTAGCACTTCTGATTCAACAACACAAAATAATGATGTACACACACAGCACCAACATACCAACAGCAAATACATATCAATGGCACATTCTAATCATTTACATGACTGATATCATAAAAACTTTATAAAAATCTGTGGATCTCAATATATGCCCAATTCTAATAAAGACAAATGGAATTCTTATTTTACAATACATGCAGATCAAAGTCAATGTTGGATCTCTTCGCACACTCAGTACAGTCAAATGAGAGCCCATGGGGCTTCAACATATAAGTCCCCGCATTTGACCAGGTTTAATATTTGTGATCCCACATTCCTGACATTTAAGTTTGGTATGGATACAAGCATAATTTTGGAGCACAATGATAGACTCTCCCAATACATGATTAATTGTCCCTTAATAGTTGGACTTTTGTGACCCAGGCGTTAACCTCAAAATGAACATATTTTGCGCTCTTCCATTATGTCAGGATTATTGGTATACTCCAAGTTTGGTCATAATCCAATGGAGATGTCAGATGGACTGACTGTACAATGAGAGTTAGACAGTCACATAGATGGGGAGAGACCCATCAAAGGGTGCGAGTCAGTGAATAATGTTGCTATCAATAATCTTTTAGTCAGATTATGAAGTTTGGGTCCTATTACTTTTCACACATGGGAACCCCATGGGTAGGGTCCTATTCCAAATACATCTGCGAACTCCACAGATGCCCCAGTTTAGTCGCCTCTTTATGACAAGCTTTATGAGGAGCTGAGGCCCTTAAAAGTGCTATCATGACCTGGAGTGTGCACATCACGGAGCCACACATCAACGTTAGTAAAATAGGTTTCTTCTTTGTCAAGAGTTTGAAGTACAATGTATACCTGAAATTCGGTCACATTCTGCAACCCTGCACTGGAGTTAATAGCCTGAACATCAATATTTCAACTAATTTGAGGTAAACCTGAAATTTGATTGCTATTCACATGATATTTATAAAGGTGTATCTGAAGTTTGGTTTCAATCGATAAAGAGGAAGTGAAGATGTCGCACAGACAAGTTAACAGAGATCGAGTGAGGAGCATTCAAATCAATAGGCTTCTGGGGTTTTTTTGCCCAGAGTTTAAGGTATACCTTCAATTGTCATCACAATCCAAATCTCTGAATAAATATTCAATTTCCTGATTTCGGACTAGAGCGACCTTTGACCTTAAAATGAATATGGCTCTTCCTTGATCCATTAGTAAGGTATACTATTCCATAACCTGGATTATATTGAGGAAACGAAAGTTTTGCTATCACTCATAAATATATCCAACTACGAGCACAGTATTATATTGATATAAATATATTAAACTCCGTTTTCAAAATGGGATTTCTTTAATAAATCTATTTAGATAACTTTTGTCACTGCTGCCAGTTTAACCAATTTTCCCGATATGTAAGCATAATGAGAGATATGCTGGGAACAACTACCCTTTCAGTAGTCAGTGAAACCTGGACTCTATAGTGACTCACAAACTTCATACAAACGGAGCTATCATTTTTTTTCAAATACATTCTCTTGTGAAGGTCAACACACCCAATATGAAGATCATCATTTTGATCAAATATACATAGGAGTTTTTTTTTCATCTTCTGTTTCCATGTTTTTCATTGACTGCTTTATTAATATCAATATTAATTTATTGATTTTTAAATCTACCAACAGAAGTATATAACGGAACTTATTTACTGAATATCATACTTGTAGTATCGCCCTTTTAAACTGTACAAAAGTTTGTCTATACATGTATATGGTGATTTGGCCTCAACATGTTGTCAAAAGAAGATGGGCAATTCCATGTATACTGTGTTTTTACCCAAGCTGTAATTCCATGTATACTGTGTTTTTACCCAAGCTGTAATTCCATGTATACTGCGTTTTTACCCAAGCTGTAATTCCATGTATACTGTGTTTTTACCCAAGCTGTTTGCCTTTAATAAATGAGATTCAGGCTTTTTTCTCAAAGAGATTTAATAAAGAATAAAATGTAGAAACAGATGTGTAAAGGTGACCGAGATGAAGAATATTTGATCACTGAACATAGATGATCACACAGCCGAGATACAGAAAATACAGAATATTATATTGAGATTTTTGTGTCCGAGATATTCACTGTGAACAGACAATGACTGCCACAATAATTAAAGTCTATTAAAACAAGAGGATACTATTGACGCCTTATTACTTGTGAGAATTATCTATCGCGGTTTCACTTTCAAACAGTCTTCGCAGGATCTAACATTCACGGTTCAGCAGTTCTGACACACCAGGAAATCTGTGGTTAATTTACCGAACTGTGTTAATGAAACAATTATTGTAATTACCGGGGAACCATAGTCATGGGGAACCCGTAATGGAGGCAGACAGAGAAAGCTGATTGAAATGAACTAACGTACATCTTGGGATTTAAGACAAACAGTAATCAGATATTTCAAATGATTTAGAACAACAGGGAGCTGATTGACCCTGTTGACATAACCTGTTACTATGTCCAGTTAAGTGTTGACACATGCAAAACCAACAACAATAAATTCCCTTCCTGGTGTTTTCATATCTGCTACTGCTGATGCGAATATACATATCCATTCATGTGGATAAATTTCTCCAAAAAAAACCAACTTATTTTCATCAGTCTAGTGTAAAAATATGTATTGTAATTATGCAGTGTTATAACATGGTCAATGTGTTTCTTCAGCTGATTGCAAAGGGGAGCAAATCCCCCGCATCGCATTGAATTACAATACTACTGAATGGTCATATCCTGATATTTTATTTCAATGAGGTAGAGGGCGCTGGTGTTTCAGCAGTTACAAGTTTTGCTCCCTTTTGCCATTAATTGGAGAAGCTCATTATGTATGGGTACAATAATAGACATGTAGGCGGTCGCCATCGGGACCCCTCGGGCCGGGCCCAGAGCAATTGTGGAAATAATGTTTCTGACCCCAACAACTCACATATTTGGGGTGGGCATAATTTTACCTGTATGATATAGATCATAGACAGACAAAACAATATAGCAATAGAGCAGTGATTACCTATAGTCGATGTAGTCGAACGATTACTGTCTATTCACAGCAATCCACACAGGTTTGTGGTAGGAGAAGTAACTCTCCAACACTCCACTTGATGTATTGGGGGCGTTACTGTAGATGTGGTCTATGGTAGTGTGGAGGTCTGTTGTGCTTCTGGTACTAGCTGCATTAAACAACTGTATGAAGTTTCATTGTTGCGAGTGAAGGACTTTGTGAGATAATGTGTTTACAAGGATATAGACAGACAGACATGTATAAAGGGGCATAACTCCTGAAAAACACATCCCATGGCAGCGACTTTCAATAGGCTTCTGGTACTGGCTGTATTAAACAACTGTATTAAGGTTCATTGTTGTGAGTGAAGGACTTTTTGAGATAATGTGTTTACAAGGATATGGACCAACAGACATGTATAAAGGGGCAGAACTCCTGAAAAACACATCCGATTACACCGACTTTCAATAGGCTTCTGGTACTGGCTGTATTAAACAACTGTATGAAGTTTCATTGTTGTGAGTGAAGGACTTTTGAGATAATGTGTTTACAAGGATAAAAACAGACAGACATGTATAAAGGGGCATAACTCCTGAAAAACACATCCAATGGCACCGACTTTCAATAGGCTTCTGGTACTGGTTGTATTAAACAACTGTATGAAGTTTCATTGTTGTGAGTGAAGGACTTTTTGAGATAATGTGTTTACAAGGATATGGACCAACAGACATGTATAAAGGGGCATAACTCCTGAAAAACACATCCGATTACACCGACTTTGAATAGGCTTCTGGTACTAGCTGCATTAAACAACTGTATGAAGTTTCATTGTTGTGAGTGAAGGACTTTTTGAGATAATGTGTTTACAAGGATAAAAACAGACAGACATGTATAAAGGGGCATAACTCCTGAAAAACACATCCAATGGCACCGACTTTCAATAGGCTTCTGGTACTGGCTGTATTAAACAACTGTATGAAGTTTCATTGTTGTAAGTGAAGGACTTTTTGAGATAATGTGTTTACAATGATATGATGGACAGACGGACGGACGGACGGGCGGACGGACGGACGGACAGACGACGGAGGCAATGACAATACCGCTCGGGCAGATTCTGCCTGAGGGGTAAAAACGACCACAGTGCTCTACAGAAAGTGGAAGCAGTGCAGAGTTTCTATCAAACTATTTTTTACTGTATATAATGCTATATCTACCTGTCTTCCAAATGGAAGTTGAGTTCACAACATTTGCCGGAAAAACTTTACCACAGAGGATAATGTCCCGTGAATAATAAAACATCTACAGTAGTAAGCGTCTGAAAGGGACTGAAATTTGCAGCATTTCATAGGTTGAAATGTGTCCGTGTACTTTTATCAACCAATCATATTGTTGGGCTGATTGTTACACATATGTGATATCAAAAGTTATTTAATGATATTACATATAACTTGTACCTCATAAAATATTGATAAATATCTAAGTGTATATACATGCATATAGGTAAAAAAAGAAGTTTGCTGGCGTGGAGCAGTAATATAAGGAAAATAACGAAAAAACCTTCTCAACTTTCTACATCATTATATTCCGACTGCAGTTTCGAACGTAATGTTCTTCTCAAGGAATGTGCAGTGGAACTATAGGTGGTGTAGCCATTCCTTGAGAAGAACATTACGTTCGAACTGCAGTCGGAATATAATGATGTAGAAAGTTGAGAAGGTTTTTTCGTTATTTTTCTTACATGTTTATATATACAATACACAGAATTTACAAAATCTCAAGTATTGTCAGAGTCTCTTTGGAAACCAGTCATGTACTGAAAGGGATATTCTGGTCAAATCAAAGAATTTTGACTTTGACTTGATTTTGTACACACATTTTTACCTAATATGTAATTGACATTGATTCTGACAGTCCGATATCCTCTTATCAAAGCTCTGCCGATAAAAGCCATATGTCCAGTATAAGCAAGTCAGGCAGTCAGTATATTTGAACGGAGAAGTTCTGGCAGTGCCAATGCATGGATGATGCTGCTGTTTTACAAGCCTTTGTTGAAGTAGACTCTATCAGGGGCATTGGGCATGGCCAGTATTTTCTGTCGGACCTCAGGTTCCAGGTGTGATACTGCTATAGAACTGGGGAAGAAAAATACAAACAAGCATAGCAATGAAAGGAACAAATGACAGCTCAGATGTACAGGGCTCCACTTCTCTCAAGTCAGTTAGTTATATGGGCACTAATGGCACTCTACTACCAAATTTGACAATGTTCTGTTCAAGTGAACACCATCCATAAGAGCTGGACTGAACATGCCAATGCCTTACCTATGTAATCAATGACAAAATTACAGTTAGATCAGTTCCATATCTGAGATTCTGTTCACTCACAACTCCATATTTGCAATTTCCCATATAACCTGTTTCTTCTCCTTCATGTATTTAAGACCTGATCTGTTTGAAAATGGCCCATTTGAATATACTCACCGATGATATAAAATTTGTCAACAATAAAGTCTCCCAAAATATTTAGAGACTGTGTCTAAAATTCAAATGATATCACATAATCCATGGCATCCATCCGGCACAGAGCCATACATATTTCATGCAGTACTAGTACATACCATTCCAGAAAGATTGTAAGTTTGTGAGTTATTTCCATAGCTCAATCTGACAGTGTGTGCTAATGTCCATACAAGTACATTTGAGTAAGATGAATAGTCGGCACAGTATCAAGAAATTTCGATACGGTACATTTCGCGATGCGACATTTATATTCTAGCATGCGACATTTCGGCATGTTCGGCACAAAGTGAGGGGTGGGACATTTCGGTACACGCCATTTCAGCACCCTTTTTAAGACCAAATTAAGCTAAAATAAAGATTTTCACATTCTTCTTGTAACATATGTTTAATATATAAACAGACCATTTTAAGGGTTACCAAGTTGTAGATTCTTGTAGTTGACCAGGATTATCTGCGACATTTCAGCAACTTTTTTCCCACATATTACGGTTGATTGACGAGGTTTTTACTAGTAATAGAATATTTACCACATATATAAAATCACAGTATGTACATGTACCTCACTGTGGTTTTACTTTTTGCTTTATGACACCATCTCTTTCTAAACCCACTGCATATATGAAAAAAGTTACCGAAACCTCATAGATATTCGCAGCCAAAGAATCTACAATTTGGTAACCCTTAAAAATTAAACATTTATAAACAATGTTTCTATTTGTTACTAAATCAAACCTGCTTCAATTAATGCCTTTAAACTCCATTTAAATGCACAATCAAACGTAGAAAACGGAAGTAAAACTAAAAATTATCTCCCCTAGGAGAGAGAGTTATCCGCCCCTAGGAGAGCTCTCACTCTTCCCAACGTGGTTACTATATAAGACAAAGCCAGCCCATTCTCGCCCTCTTTCTCATTGTAACAACCGAGACCAGTAGTGAACTAGGCCGCGGTACGAGGGGATGGACGGGAGGGCCCATTAAATTGAAGCAGGTTTGATTTAGTAACAAATAGAAACATTGTTCATAAATGTTTAATATTTGCTTCCTAAATCGTAAACCTGCTTCAATTAATGCCTCAGTACCAACATATGGAGGAGGGAACCTCGGCCATGTAGTAGATTCAAAGGCAGGCTAAGTAACCGCTGGGAAGACACAGACATGGATATGAGCATGAGACATCAATAATCAACAATTGAAACCCTGGTCAATGACATAAAAGGTTAAAATGTGGATAAGATACAGTTGTACTTATCTTGCATGTCTACATCCATGTAGCTGTGCTCGTGGTGTGGCAGCAACTCTACCAAGATGTCCGAATCCTCTGCCATGTAAGGCTGTAGGTCTTCTTGGTAGGCATCTGTATGAAACTCTTGGGGCTTCGGCCACTGTCATGCAGATACTTGGCTATTCCTATTAGCTCTAGATGGAGCATAATTGTCCGGGCTTAAGGGGAGCCAAGCCACACCATGGAGGTTCTACCGAGATCTCCGTTAACTCGGACCGCTGGAAACAGAATCCAGAGTGCTAATATTTACACCATAGAATCCCTCTCCATCATGGAAGTTCTACCGAGATCTCCGTTCACTCGGACCGCTGGAAACAAAGCCCAGAGTGCAAATATTTACACCATAGAACCCTTCTCAGTCCACACTCGTCTTACATCCCTCTTGCTTTCTTGTGAGTTGGAAGTAGGTGACGCAGCTGAGATCATCCAGAAGGAAATCAGACTCAACCTGAAAGACACAAGCAGAACCGCAGTTAGGGTAAGGAATACACTCACCATAGTGTCTGACATCTGGAACGAAGTTACATCCTAGGTTGATGATGAAAGGTCCAAGGCTGTCCATCTGACTTTATAATTTCCTTCATAAATGATCATGATAATGTGGACTAATGATATAATTGAGAACGAGATGAGATGATACAGCAAGTTGCAGATTTGCTGCGATGATCCAAAATGCCGCCCCCCCCCCTTTTTTGCAAAATTTACTTGACCACGTGTTGGGCAGCTATGAGCGGCCCAAGCGTGGTCATGCTATCTGACTGGACTGACATATCTCTCAGATAGAAATTGGTGAACGTGGAGTTCGCCGTCCAGGCACAAGACTGGACAATGTCAAGGAGGGATAGGTTCTTCCATAACGGCCAAGACGTGGCAATGGCGCGAATCTCATGAGAAGAGGCAGTCGACAAGAGAGGGGGAGCGTCTATGGCCAATTGATAAGACCATTTAATGGTTTTCTTCAACCACGCGGCGATGGTATTTTTGGTAATGTCATGCAAAGCCGATGGACGAAGAGACAGAAATAACAGGCGCCGAGAGCCGCGAACGGAATCGGTACGAGTAAGATAGTGGCGAATGGCTCGAACAGGGCATAACAAAAGATCGTCCTCGAGACCATGCACAAAGTCTGACAACGCAGGAATGGAGTACGAACGATGAGCGCACGGACCTGAACGAACAGACTTATTTTTGGCGATAAACTCCGGAATGGGCCGAAAAGAAATGCGGGACCAATCCGCCGTCCAGGTCATAGAAGATCTTTCAAGGGCATGAAGTTCAGACACTCTAGACGCCAAAGCAAACGCCGCCAAAAAGGCAGTCTTATAAGACACAGCTTTAATAGAAGCGGATTCTAAGGGTTCAAAGGGCGGACGAATCAGCGCACACAGAACCACACCGATATCCCATTTCGGTAACAGTTGGCGAGTACGGCGAGACTGTAACGCGAAGGCGCGAATGAGCGCAGAGATATTATCGTTTAGACTAATGTCTGTACCGGAAGTAAGACGTAATACCCTAGCCAGAGCAGAACGATACCCCTCAATGGTGCTGATTTGAAACTTCTTATCACGATGAAGATGAAGGAAGAAGTCAGCTACTAGGGAAACAGAGGCAGAGTCGGGATCGGCATCATGTTCTCGGCACCAGGAGACGAAATAGGCCCATTTCGCTTGATAGAGCTGCGAAGTGGAAGATCGATTGGCTGAGACCATCGTTCGCGCAACCTCTGCTGAAAAACCTTGGTCTGCGAGTGCATCCTGGATAGTCTGCAAACGTGTAGGTTGAGCCACGGCGGGTTGTGATGAAGAATCCTGTGCGGTTGTCGTAACAGACTGGGCCAAACTGGTAGACAACGAGGCGGAGCAGTGAGAAGCGGGATCAGAACCGGAAACCACTGACGACGAAGCCACCACGGCACTACGAGCAGGATGATGCAGTCGTGACGAGAAATCTTTTGAAGCACTTCCAGAATTAGGGCCATCGGTGGGTAGGCATAAGCTAGGAAGTTGTCCCAATTGATTGACAGGGCGTCGATGCCGAAGGCTTGAGGAACCAGAATCGGACTGACGAACAGGGTCAACTGGGCGTTGTTCCTCGTAGCAAACAGATCGATCAGTGGGGACTCCCAGATGGTGGAGATCTGCTGGAACACCTCCGGATGAAGTTGCCACTCGGTCTGAAGAACGGTGTCCGGACGAGATAAGCTGTCCGCTAAGACATTGAGCCGACCCGGAACATGGCGGGCGTGGAGATGACAATGATGAATACGAGCCCACTCGTACAGATCCCAAACTAGACGAAACATTGGTAGCGATCGGGTGGTACCCAACTTGTTGATGTGCGCAATGACTGGAATTGTCCGTCGCTATGAGGAGAGACGAGTACATGAGACGTTGACTCCAATGTTGAACCGCTAGGATGACTGCCTTCATCTCCAGAAGGTTGATGTGAAGACTGGCATCCAACGTTGACCATCTGCCGGATACCACGAATTCGTCCAGATGGGCTCCCCAACCGGTCTCGGACGCATCGGTATACAGATGATGACTTGGGGCCGGAAAGCGGAATGGAACGCCCTGCATGACGTTGAGCCGGGACTGCCACCAGACCAGATATGGATGTAGAGACGTCAATACCGGCACCGCTGGATTGATGGAAGGTGTCTGTAGATAAGGATACAGATGATACTGTAGAGGACGCACCTGTAGTCGGCCGTAAAGAGTTAGGTCCTGTGTGGAAGTGAGCAAACCTACCAAAACATAATAATACAATAAGTAAGTTCCGAATAAACAACAAAAGTCACACTTGATAAAGGATACACCAGCAAAACAACAACAACTAACGTTGTAAATTGAATCTGAACACTTCCCTAGATGTGCACTGCTCGAGAGCAAACAGGAGAAAGAGGACGAGAATGGGCTGGCTTTGTCTTATATAGTAACCACGTTGGGAAGAGTGAGAGCTCTCCTAGGGGCGGATAACTCTCTCTCCTAGGGGAGATAATTTTTAGTTTTACTTCCGTTTTCTACGTTTGATTGTGCATTTAAATGGAGTTTAAAGGCATTAATTGAAGCAGGTTTACGATTTAGGAAGCAAATTGATCTGTTTATATGTTAAACACATGTTAAAAAAAAGATGTGAGAATCTTAATTTTTAGTACAATTGGCCCTTAAAAAGGCCCTTTAAAACTCTTCACTTTGTGCCAAAATGTCGTTTACCGAAACGTCGCATGCCTAAATGTCGCAGGCCGAAATGTCACGGATCAGTTGAAGATTGTGAATACTTGAGCATATTAAGTTGAATTACCCCATTATCTACACGTTTGGCCCCCTTCATATGCAACACAACAGAGTATCCATTTACCCGGAAGTTGAAGCTAAAAAATACTCGCCAAGTACCATAGCACTAATAATTCCTTTCCTAGATTTGAAGTTTCAGACTTCAAACTGATTAAAATGGTCAATAAATACCCATGGGAATTCCATACATATTGTTTATATAATATGCTTGTCATGAGTTTGTTTGGTCAATAAGAGTTGTGAACATCATTATGTAAAACCTTGATGCTTCACCTCTTGGACCAACATATCAGGACTCACAACCCATATATCGCTCAACAATCTCATCACATCCCTCATAATGTCACACGTCAAAGCCAGCAATAACTATCTCACCTTTTCTGTGGAAAGAGGGCACAACACAGCGGAGTGGCAAACACCAGGCTGGAAAGGGACAGGAACAAATTCTTCAAAGTCTATCAACACATGTTTGGTCCTACATGGAGAGCTGTTTAGCAGGTTACTCAGAGGTAATTATGGAGGAACCACTACGATGGCTTATTCCAAACTTCTCTTCTAACATGGATTAGACTAGGAATAACCCATACAATGTTATCAAATGTACGGTTCATCTTAAACCATTATGAGTTCCATGGAAAAATCTTAGGTCAAACTCTTTTAACCAAGCTGTTTAGGAAAAGGTGATAACTACCTACATTATTTATACATGTATGATCAAATATATTAGGAACACTGCTCAAAATTTGACCCAGATATGAGATGGGTAAAATGTTAACAGATACTATTTATCATATAATTTACCATTTACCACTTACCCCTAAGACAATGATGTCTAGATCGCCCTACAATTTATATGATTACTGATCGAGGGTTTTTCTTATGTCATTTTGCAGAGAATCCAAGTCTGCTTCATTGTATACTCACAAAAGACCAACCAGTCCTACTTGGAAGGGTGCATTCATCCAAGGGTACTTCTGTGAAAACAAACAATAGTAACAACATATCAGTGTGCTTGACAAACTGAACAATCAACAAAATATCAGTGTGCTTGACAAACCGAACAATCAACAACATATCAGTGTGCTTGACAAACTGAACAATCAACAACATATCAGTGTGCTTGACAAACTGAACAATCAACATATCAGTGTGCTTGACAAACTCAACAATCAGGATATCCTCAACAATATAGTATCCAGAAGAGTATAATTATTACTGATATTCTGCACTGTATTCAAATGAAAACAAGCTTGTTTCTGATCAATATCTGAGTTGATACAATAGTGAAAAACATTCTGTTGAGATGTAACCATAAAGATCTAGTATGTACAGTCAATTTGAGTCGAAGAATCTATTTTTTTGCAGTGTACCAGTACTGGTATTCAATTATGACCTGATAAAGCTGGAAGGAAAGACAAATTGTACATTCACACCCCTTTATAAGAAGTGATTTGGACAGGTTACAGTCATCAATAGTCGTGCATCCTTCAATACAAACAAACAAGATGTACTCGTATGGAAGAAACACTATCGTTTACCGTCAAAAATGGCCTCTTCTCCAAATACTGCATGATCACTGGTGGAATCACTAAATAAAGACAGTAAAGAATTAACACCCTGAATACGCAATAATTTGCTGGGAAAGTGGATGAAAGCTTGCTCGATTGGACAAAAATTTAACACATTCATGCTCATTTCATGATTTGCATTCATTGTTCACCAAGGTCTGCAAATTAAATCAAGTTCATTCCATCACAAGTTAAACCAAGATATTAATTTCATCACAAATTATATCAAGATAACAATTTCATAAAAAGTTATAAACGAAAATAGTAATTTTACCACAAGTTAAACAAAAATAGCAATTTCATCACAAGTTAAATAAAGATGATAATTTCATCACAAGTTAAACAAAGATGATAATTTCATCACAAGTTAAATAAAGAGGATAATTTCATCACAAGTTAAATAAAGATGATAATTTCATCACAAGTTAAATAAAGAGGATTATAATTTCATCACAAGTTAAATAAAGAGGATAATTTCATCACAAGTTAAATAAAGATGATAATTTCATCACAAGTTAAACTAGAACTCGTGGACTTCGAAAGACTGCCGTTATCTGTGTGATTTTATGGTTTTGATGTTTGACTGTGATCTTTAGAAATACATAGTTTTTCCTATTTCCCAAAATTTGATCATGTGTATAGGTTGTGTTATGTGTAATGCTTTAGTTACCTTTGACAGTCATAACAAGATGAAAGGTACGAAGCACAATAATTTGATAATTTATCCCATTAATTAATTTGATGCTTCAAAGAAAATTTTAATGAAAATCAGAGCGTCTGAAGTCCACCGACATTGAAACTACTGATTTGGCTTGGAACCTTAACAGTCAGTACCCAGCATGGAAAGCAATCTCGAGTGATATCCTCGTTATCCACATACCAAATCTGCAAAGAATCCGTTCAGGTTTTTGAAAGTTACCGTCCAGAAGTAACTATTTTTTTACTTGTCTTCCTGGTACTTCAGCTTGTCAATTTTTTTTTATCACCATACTGTAATGTATTCCAACTAGTTTCTCCATTTTTTTCATGCATTGTAGAATTTGAACACAATTTTTTTTTCCCTCGATCGGGAGACGTTGACGACACTGACAGATTTATCTCCTTCCTCTAGCTCTGCAATTGGCAAGATCAATGTCCTCACTTCATGATGTTGATCATCATCCTAACGCATGGCACGATCAAACGTAGAAACTTCTGCTCATAGCCATGCAGTAATGGGTGATATCCGAGTATATTAGGGCATTTCCCAATTGGTCACATCCGATTGGTCCCGTGAGATCTGACAACGGCGCAATCACATTCATAAAACGAAGACACACCTCCAGAAAGCCATCGACTGAAATGATCTCTTGGTGGGCCTCGAAATGCCCCTATCACAAAATAAAAAGCATATCATTTTCCTATGAACTGTCGCCGATTTTATTTTTTTGAAATAGGTAAGGTCGTTTGTAATATGATTTTTCTTAAGAAAAACAAATAAGCATGCTCCATTAGAGTGAGAACTAAAGTAGCCGATTCGCACAACTTCGTTTTTGTCTCGCATAGAATCCCCCAGTCTTGCGCCTCTGCACTCAAGTGAGACTGACATGTCTGAAATGCTCAGGTCAAAATATTTAAATACAGATAATTTCATTGGCTCGTTTAAATGCGGCGGGCATGTGACTTGATGCTTTAGGAACAACTTTCGAACAGGATTATGTCCCTCCAGAAATATATCCTTTGCAGCCGAGAGGTGGCATCATGTGGAATACATGCCGAATCATAGCGTTGAGCTAAGAACAGTCTTAGGCGAAACGTGAAATCCCCTCAGCATGCTAAGATGGATGTTGACTCGATGGGCTCATTTCTCTCACCAGACTGTTCCACTATTAGGGAGTTCAGTGAAACATGTCAACAAAAGGTTCAATTATGAGATTAAATTTGTTGGAACGATATTTTCTTAAATATCATAACAGCAGGGGGGGGGTTAGCCACTTTTTCATCTATGTTAGTATTAAACCCAGAATAAAAACTTGAATTTGAAGAATTGAATTTTTGAGAAATTTTGAAATTGAGTTTTGCCCCAAACAATTGTTTTTTATCGATGGGAAAATGCGCGCGAAACACGCGCAAAAAAATGTGTTATAGTGGATAAATATTGAATTCTTCAAGAGATAAGTCGAGTTCCCAAATGAAAATGTCGTGACAAATAATCAAGCAAAATAATTGTTGTTGTTGTTGTTGCCTTCACTAGATCAACTCGCGAGTGCTACGTTAGCGTGTCTGGAGCAAGTCCAAATCGGCAGGGGCAACGCAACGTCCATGTTCATGTGTTAGCTGCCTGTGTTAGCTGCCTGTGTTGGCAAGCACAATTTTTTTCCGATTAAAATACTCAGTGACAAAGTTTAATTCAGCTTTTATTCTCCGCAATAAAACGATCACTCCTCTCGTTCTGGTTATCGAATTGCTGTTGCCAGGCATGAACACTTGATAGAAATACAGGCCAGATCGTGCCATCAATCTAGTGCAGTTCTTTTTATTTATCCATTAGTTTTGCCTTTCAAGCTTCGCTAACCACAGCGCCCTCAACGAGAAGATTAATTACATAAAGGGAGATCACTCCCAAGAAGCTGTCGTAAAAGTCTCGCGAGAGCCCATTTTACAGTATGCGCAAAGACATTTCCGCGTAGTTTTTTCGGGGGGGGATTTTGGATTTCGAGCTTCCGGTTGAGAATTTTACACAAACAATTTGGGCTTGAAAAACAGACTTCCGTTTATCTGAGACAGCCCAAATTGGTACGAATTTCTAGTTCAATATCTTCTCCACATTTGGCACTGTGACGGTAAGTCTCAACTCTGCTTTGTTTTTTCGCAATCTTGCGGACAAAGCGATTTTGGCCCCCATGAGACCAAGCTGATTCAATAAGACTGCGACGCTTCGCGGCAGTCTTAATAAAGATGATAATTTCATCACAAGTTAAATAAAGAGGATAATTTCATCACAAGTTAAATAAAGATGATAATTTCATCACAAGTTAAATAAAGATGATAATTTCATCACAAGTTAAATAAAGATGATAATTTCATCACAAGTTAAATAAAGATGATAATTTCATCACAAGTTAAATAAAGATGATAATTTCATCACAAGTTAAATAAAGAGGATAATTTCATCACAAGTTAAATAAAGATGATAATTTCATCACAAGTTAAATAAAGAGGATAATTTCATCACAAGTTAAATAAAGAGGATAATTTCATCACAAGTTAAATAAAGAGGATAATTTCATCACAAGTTAAATAAAGATGATAATTTCATCACAAGTTAAATAAAGAGGATAATTTCATCACAAGTTAAATAAAGATGATAATTTCATCACAAGTTAAACCAAAATAGTAATTTCATTGCAAGTTAAATCAAGATGGTAATTTCATCACAAGCATCACAAATTGGGTAATATTCCTTCTTTTCCGGTGATCTTTAATATTGGTCAAACTTTGGATGCTGGCAAGGACACCACAGTGTAATTTCTGGTGAGAAGATGATAATTTCATCACAAGTTAAATAAAGAGGATAATTTCATCACAAGTTAAATAAAGATGATAATTTCATCACAAGTTAAACCAAAATAGTAATTTCATTGCAAGTTAAATCAAGATGGTAATTTCATCACAAGCATCACAAATTGGGTAATATTCCTTCTTTTCCGGTGATCTTTAATATTGGTCAAACTTTGGATGCTGGCAAGGACACCACAGTGTAATTTCTGGTGAGAAGCACTGAATTAATTGGGCTCTTCACCTTGTTTGTGCACATATTATCCTGATCATAGAATGACTTGGGCTCTGTGCTGGGATGAATGCTCCATCGAACAGATCATCCTCGCGAGCCAGTGTATATATCGATCTGTCACAATCGATACACTGGCTTGGTTAGTTACCCATAAGAGTTCTGGATATAAATATTTCGGTTTTCTGTAAATCAATCCAATCAGTTAACGAGCTAAGCTAGTTGATTAGGCCAATCCGCTGCGAGGCATGAGATGTGACAGGTTTGAATTTCATCGCGGACCAAACTGCTTTGAGGTCAAGGTGAAATCAACATCGCAAGTCAAAGCAAAAACCGCAGGCTTGGGATACTGACATGCTAATTCAAAACAAGCGCGGGGGATGAAATGTAAGAGATTGTACATTAGAGGCATCGACCCAAGAACTCATTCAAATCACCAAAAATGTCCAGGTATTAGGATTTACCTGAACTTTTGAAGATGCGAACAGATGTGATGTTGTGGTGTTTTTCGCACAGCAAAGTCCTATATTTACTAATTAATCTATTCTTGAGACAGAATTAATAATCCTATTAAAATCTCTAAAGTTTTGACGAGAGAGTGACAGCCTAATCATCTAGTATTGCTATAGTTTTTACTTTAAGCATTCAAAATATTCCCGCATGTTGGGAAATTAATATTACTCACTTATATCAATGGTATTTCGTTCATCAAATGTAAGCAGAGTTGAGGGTGGGCTTATTGAACAGTTCTACAATTGCTCAAAAACTATGTTATATGACATTTGTTTAATTTCAGGAGAACCAAACATCATGTATTCAGTTTCTTACATGTGAATAAACAGACTTACTCATGCCAGGTGTTGCCATGGACACCCTTGAAAATACAACCTGAGTTATTGCTTTACTTGCAGCTTTCGTTGAATCACCTACTCTATTGCCGTTCTCATCAAATATCGGAATTCCTGTTGTCAATTCCCTAAATTAAAATTAAAAGGATAGAAATAATGAGTGTCTCAGCTGAACAGTATATAGCATTAAAACATGAATGATATCTGACTTAAATGTAATGTGAATCGGCCATATTTTGTCAATACAACAATATTTCAGCTGTATTGCAACGCATCAACTAAGCACCACCCAGCCAAGTTGCGTTCCTGCTACTTCAAAGAAGAAATCTTTGAAGCAGCATGGATCCAGACACCCTATAAAACACTGAGGACAGCATGCAATATACAGATTACATGGTGCAATAAAGACAAGTGATGTTGCAGTGCTAGATATCAAGTTCCTGTTGCTTCTCAGCAAAATGTTGCCAATACAGGTTTGCAATATCCATTTTGCATATACAAGTCAATTCAATTTTCATATCTGATATCAGACATATTATCCCTAAATCAGGAGTAAATGTACTGAAATTACTCGATTAGACCATGTAACCCTTTGAAGAATTATTTTAATTCAAATAGTTCTTTCTAATAGGAGCCTTGAACAATGAAGGTATAGAACATGAATCCAGATCCAATGCAGGGGAGACAACCCAATAAGTTATCTCCCCTTTGACCATACAGCTTTCAATGCAGCTTTGAAGTGAGAGGTCTGCATGATTCCATCAAACAGAGAAAACTAGAATGAAACAAGTCGAGATCATTTTCTTGATCTCAATATTTTAGCAAAATTGTATTCATCATCAACAACTGAGATGGCTCTCATGATGACAAATAAAATAAATTGCCAAAATATTGAGATCATGTTTATGATAAAGTTTACTTTTCAAGTTTTTTTTACATATGCCAAGATTATCAGTGGATCAGGAAGGTATCATGTTAGAGCTTACCTACTCCTCATAAATGGTATATTGATACAGTTGGCAGCAGCTACTGCAGTAAAGGGTACAAATCTACCTAAAATTGGTGGGAATTTCTGAAAGAAAATGAAAAAAGAAATGCAAATGTCATGATAGATACTGTATGTAAATCACCAATCAGATATATATATATATATATATATATATCACAGCGATTAACAATTACTGCTGATTTGTCAACTTTTGTCTGATGATAAATTCTTCTTTTTTGTGTCCAGACCAAATCACCAAATAGATGGTAAGGCAGGAGAGTTCTCACTATTGTGATTCAAGTTTCGTATTTTATAACTGTTTATCATGCTTCCAACTGAAAGAATAATTTTACATTAATTCAACAGTTATCAATTTACCAATATGTACCTCTCAAATAATGTATTATCTTACCTTAATTAAACTGTTAATACCTAAAGCTGTACCTACTGCACCACCTGTCGCTAACACATACGACATACCTAACTGCCTGCAATCGAAGTACACATGTATCCAAGACAGATTAAGAAATATTGGAGGAAATGTATACCAAGTTTGTGTCGTACTGTTGCGTTCACAAATCTTAAGTATTATACAAGCATGCATTCATAAATAATGGTATGCATATAATAGAAGAGAAGTTGTGTTATTACTGATCTTATTATCTCTAGATATCTGTGTTTTATCATCAAAGCTCATTTGCATACCAATTTTGTACCAAACCAAAAATGTTTGAAGTACAAAATCTTGGTAACCATATTTTGATCATTCATGGTTCGTCTCTCAAATCTGAGCAATGTCGGATACCAGTCACTTCAATCGGAAATATTTTGGAGTGCAGTAGTGAACTCATGACCTCTGTTCGAACATGCCCATATTTGAACAAATTAAGCGCCAGGCAATATTTTGTCTCCTTCTGGTTGCTTTGAAGTCAGATGTTCATATCCGTGAGTGTTTTGACTTAAGAGATGCCCCCATGTTGTTTCCTCTCGAACTTCAAGAAGTCTGTCCTCCAGCTTTTTCTCCGTATAAACTCGTCTAAATATACGAAGATCTCACAAAGGTTCCATATTGCCACAAAATGCCACCTGTTCATTGGTTGATAATTTAAACGGACAGTTCCAGTAATAACTGTATAGCCCTAATCTGCCTTCAGGGCCTGGTACTGAGGTATGGAGTATACAGACCTGCAGTATGGAGGATGATTTTGATGATATAATTGCCAAAGATGTCAATCACATATCTCTCTAGCTCTGTTGGCCAGTTTGGGTGTCCTTTTGGGTTCTCTCTTAAGGAATATATCGAACATTTTAGATCACTTTAAAATTGTTTTGAAAAAGTCTACATAACCATCTCAATATTATTTAATATTTGATATATATGTAGTTAATTAACATGTGTTTATTAATATTAAACGTTGAACGTGATATTGATGGAACAATTTACTAATCGAGTGGTAAGAAATTTCATGTTTACTTCAGTGGTATAGGGGAGTCTCCACTTCTGTTGGTATAATTGACAATGGCGTTGAATGACTGGTTGATCCACTGCCAAAATATCACCTGTGGTGTTGTTCTGTTTCAATAAAATCCACATGTTTATCATTCATAGTAAATGTTGCCTGCATAAATAAGCAATGTAACCATTATTTTACAGTCAATCATTCATGGCAATAATTTGATGATCTGTCTGATTCAATACATTTCAACAATAGAACAAATCTTTATTTGGTCAACTTCAGGAGCCTTTACTCTCAACTAACTAATCTGAATGCCCTGTGTTTCTATAATGTTCATATAGGAAGCGTCTCATGGTAAGAAGTGAAATGTCAATAGTTTGTGTAATAATTGGAAGTTGGTGCAGCTGTCCTCGAGAGATCACCAGCAGGAATTCTCTCATCATGTCTCATCAACCGCATCAAATGATACAAATAAACAACTATTCAAAAATCACCATGGCAACCTATAAAGTCGGTAGTACCGGTAGCCTAAATTAGTATGCTGTATTTGTCAGAATACCATAAATATACCGTATTGAATTATTTGGTAAGTTCTTACTTATAAAATGTCATCATACAGCCAGTGATAGTCATGTTCATGGGAACCTGTGCAGACATTCGACCAATCAGAAACATCTTCTCTTTGGTGTCTGGATGGTAGGCTGAGTCGTAGAGGTGCTTGGCCCGCCATATTTGGTCATCTGTCAAATGTGGTAAAATCTCACCAGATCTGAAAATATTCATCCAGAAATACTTTTCATATGATGGGTCACAGAAAGGTCACTTAAACAAATGAATGCGAGGTGTTAATTTAGAAAGGTTAGTTACATATACATGTATAATCCTTGAAAAGATAATTCACTTACTTACATTCTTAATTGTAGGCTTGAAAATACATGTAATAATGCAGCATGGTGTAAGCTCTAGGAACGAGGATAGACGGAAGATGAAAGGGGCGGGGCGGGGGAGGGGGTTGTCAGGCAGGGTTTAGTCTGAATCTGTGGACAATCTTAGTCGAGAATCTGTGGACAAATTTTCTCAGTCCAAAAACATCATTTATACAGGGGCAAAGACATCATTTATACAGGGGCGGCGGAAGCGGGGCGGCGGAAGCGGGGGCAGGGGGCTGCAGCCCCTCCAGTTTCAACAAAAGCTGGGTGACTTTTTCATGATTTTGGTCCTAATGTGACCACACTTTTTTTACATTCAAAAGTTATCAACTCAATTTTTCTTTTGAATGACGAGAAAAATCACAAAAACAATATCAAAATTCAGTTGATTATATAGTGATGATACATCGTTTTATATGCCGGAAATCGGCCAGAATGCATCTACAGCCATCTAGGAGCGCGGAGCTTCCGGGGCCTGGACCCTCGCCTAAAGTACTATGATAGTCCAGCCCCCCCAGTTTTTAGGAGCTTCTGCCGCCGCTGTTATATCCCTATATCGAGCTTTTAACAGCTAAACATGCTAAAGCTATGGGCTCCCTAAAACTCAAAGTAACCTTTTTTGTATTTTTGACAAACGCCTGAAAAGTAGGAGAAATTATAAAAAAAGTAGGGAAAGTAGGTCCCATTTTGAAAAAGTAGGACAAATTCTGGTAAAGTAGGAAAAATAGGACTAGAGGGAGGCCTGCAATTGTGCCTTTTTGTATACGGTACCTTTGTGGTGGATGACAAGTTTTATTGTTTCCTTTCCTGTTGCTAGTGGATGAACATAGATGGATCACAGTAGCAAGTGATGCATGACTGGACCTACATTCTATCTTAGACCCTCTCCCACATGGAGGAAGGAAGGAAGGTGAGCATAATCTTGTTTTATATTACTGCACTTCCCCATCACACCATCAAAGATACTACAACTGTAAATGTATTATTCAAACCTGTATCTCTCAACCGTAGCTTTCGCCTCTTCCAATTGTAGACCAGTGGCAAAAAGGTTCAAAGGATTGGTGGTGATAAAGAAATGCCTGGCTCTGCCCTCAAATGTTCCCTGGTCATATCTCGGTTCATCAAGGTTTATCCTCACTGCTGTTGCCATAGTTATTCCAGCCAATGACTGTTCACATAAAAATATGAACAAAATTACAATGTGTTAAACTCAACAATAGCAAAAATTGGCTTCCAAATACACCCACACAACATTAGACCCCAATACAATGTTTAAGAATTGAAGTACCCCGACATTGAAAATAATAATAAGCAATCGTAAGCCAAATCCTGTGGCAATTAAGGTACCCATACCCGACTATCAAATTTGTCCTGAAACTGAAAATTCAGCTTGGACCCCAGGTAGCACAACCTACAGGTGGACATGGTGGATTGGCATGAAAATCCCAAGTAAGATCTTAAGGCAAGGACGCACATACCAAATTTGGAAAGATCCCGTTCTGGTTTTCAGAAGTTATTGTCCAGAAACAAAATTTTAAGTTGGCCTCCAGGTGGCGCCACCTATAGGATAAACAGCATGAAAAACAATCTCAAGCGAGATCTTGAGGCAATTATGCAGAACATGTGGCCCAAGCAGCATGTGCTGAATCTGTGCTGAAGCATTGCGCTGAATCTGTGCTATTATGAGAGTGTATTTACTGTAAATGTGCTGCATTTACTTTCTTTCTGGTTATATTCAAAAGTTGAGCTGATATTGCGCTGATGTTGTAGCACATAAATGCTGTGCTGCAATAACCAATTTATCTGTGCTGATACTGCGCTCTCTCAACTTTAATATTGAGATCTGAACTAGTTCCAAGTTTAGTTGTGCAGGACCTGACTTACATGTACACATGTATGAACATAACTTTGTAATTTAAGCTGTGTCAAGACCAGGTCACACAACTATTTCTGGTTTAGTTTCCCTCCAATTTTAGCAGACTAGAGGGACAAATTGATACATGAACATACAAACCTTGCATTTTACAGGGCTGATTTAAGGTTACAGGATACAATCAGCCCTGTAAAATGAAAGGCCTGCACATATCTTGGTTGTATGGTAAGTAAACTTTAATCTAAATTGCCATCTGATGGATAGGACACATACATGTATACAAGTAGATCTTTATTTCGTATTGACATGATTGAGAACTACATGTAGTATTAAGCCTTCAGAGGATTTAGCAAACATACAGGAGACAAGAGTGATGAGTCTTCAATCAGAATGAGACAAAACACTACATGGTGTACATCTGCAAATAATGCAGGAAAATGATGAATTGTGAATTAACTCATTTTATTGATTTGTAAACAGTGCTTCTATCTGTGTAACCTAGAATCCTACAGGGAGGTCAAATCAAGATGAGAGTCAGTTTCATGGGGTGAACTTCCATCACACATGAGTTTATCATCTAGCTCCCCTCTTCAAGAGTCATAACATTTGAGACTGGAAGCATAATGCATATTCTATATTTAACCTCATTATTTCACTGTGGCATGGCAAATGGCATTATTTGGTGTCGTCATGTGTAATATATCCCATCTATCTCACACTATGGTGTGAGAATTCACCCTTATGTGTGAGAATTATATCACTCACACCAGCATGACCAGGAACTATACTACCCAGCTGACTGATATGAAAGGCTATTATTATTAAACCAAAAGAGCATGACATTATAAATAATGCCGTGAACTAACTTTGTCACTGAAATAACTTCCAATCTCAACTAAAAACAGGGTTTTGAGCAATTTATAATGTGCCATCCAATCCATGACATATATTCGGCACTAGTATGACAACTCTGTAACTTTTTTTCCACATCTTTAGTGGTACCTGTAATCTGTTGTCATGGTTGTTATTGGCTGAAATGTATGGAAGATTTCAATTAAGATTTGTGTTGCTATCAAGTTAGTTTTAGATATATTGTAGATAGTTTAACAAATTCCCCATCAATGAGACTAACACATGCATACATCCCCACTCCTCACCCCCATCCATTCCACGACATTCCAGCAAGCAACATTTCAGCACAAAGTGAATGGTATGACATTAATCAGTAACTTTTTCTTCAGATCTGTAGTGGTAATCAGTTTATTGGGAAGAAAAATATGGAAAATTTTAAAAATGATTTTGTTGCTATCACATATGGTTAATATCACATATGGTTAATATCACATATGGTTAATATCACATATTGTTAATATCACATATGTTTAATATCACATATGGTTAATATCACATATGATTAATATCACATGGTTAATATCACATATGGTTAACATGGGCAAGCTTTTAATTTGTATAATAATCATACTGATCTGGCATGTCTGTGCTGTAACACACGTCACAGTTTTAAACAGTTTTAATATGTATAATACATGTATGTCGAACATAACATGTGCATATTCATGATGCATTAGTCTTCCATGTATCTACTGCTTTGACTGCTTTTGTCAAAGTCGATTGAATTGGACATCTGGACAACCACAAAATTTTACCTCTTGATACGCATAGCTCTATAGTCGGTACAAGCTAGGGGAAAAAAGTAGAATTCTTTATTCTTAACCTAATTTGGCTTGTGAAATATAGTCGCCGAAATGTCGGGTACAGGAATAAATGGCAATTGACAAAATGGGAAATGGATAAATATGGCAAAGGAACAAAATGGAAAACAGACAAAATGGCAATTTGACAAAACAGTAAATGGGCAATGGCAATGTTTTCTTAAAACTATCTCAAGGAATTCTAGAGATGATTTGGGTATTATATAGTGCCAGGTATAAATGGTATCTTTGCAATAAAATCATTGTTTTGTTCAACGATCATGGTTTCAGGAAATTTTAGTCGACAACTGATATTTCTGCATGCTACATTTTGGCACAAAGTTGAGGACAAAATTTTGGCACACAGAGTGGGTACAAATTTTTACAGGTAACAAGCCCATAATTTTAATTTCACAGGCCAAACTATTATGATAATAAAGATTTTCTCTTCTTCTCCCTAACACACATGTATAGACAGACCATATAAAATTGTGTATTGATTGTCCAGATGTGAAATTCACCAAAATGTCCAGTGAGTCAAAGCATGAGAATTGACAAATGCATAAGCTTAAATGTATGTTACATGATATAATTTAGACCTATTGAAACTGTAACGAAAATGTTTTATAGCCCATATAACTATTATATATCAGATTATATATTCGTTACAGATTCACTCAGCATGATCTATCTCTGTAAAATCTTCCATACATTTCTGTACATACATACATGTATTTCATAACAATACAGTTTTTTGCTCAATTATAACAGGTCTTTTTGAGCGAACTGCAGACGTGAAAAAAACATTGGTGAAATATTGAACCTGCACTTTGTGCCAAAATTTTGTGTGCCAAAATTTTGTGTGCCAAAATGTTGCTCGCCGAATTGTCATCATAACAAGGCAATAGGGCTACAACCCACATGTTAACAACCCTATATATATCCACATGGGCATTTTTACCAATTAATAATACATTGTAGTTAGTCTTCAGATCAAATTTAGAAGAACAATGTTTTACTGATACCGGTGCATATATTTCATGTTATCAGAATAACATAGCCTTTCGAAATCACCTTCCAGGACATCATGGGTGTGAAAACATCTCTAGAATCTATTCTTTCTCTAATGGGGAAACAGTAAAGACATATATACGAATCCTGTGATATAGTACTCTGCTGAATACCTTCAATAATCATGAGAAGATAGTACATGTATGTTTAATAAAGTTTGACCAGAAGTTTATTGAATAGTAAACAGAAATCCTACAAGGATATCCCAGTACATATGGTTAATTGCTGGTTAACATCAATAAATTGCAAAAAAATATTGTCATTTTGTCATTTTCTAAGTCATCTGTCATTTTGTCAATTGCCATTGTCTGTTGCCATGGTCCCCTGCTGAAATTTTGTACCCACCACTTTGTCAAAATTTCACTTACTGAAATGTCATGTACCGAAATGTCCTGACACCCCACGTCCTCCATATAAGGGCCTAACCAATATATACCCAGTGCACAATCACTAATTGCTACATGGTACTGTAGTCAGTGATAATTGAATACAAAGCACTTAAGTGTTTCAAGCAGCCATTAACCTTATATGATTAATATCATGTAGAAGAATGATTTACCTGTACGTTACTACAACTGTCAGTAAGTTTATTGCAGTTCTCTTGTCAGAGTTTTGGCACAAATTTGTATATCCTTGGGAAAGAGAACACCTGTCATTCACTTCACCACCAACTGTTGTTCAGTCAGACATGTACAGATCACATTTTACTGCATTATAAACGAGCACATGGCATAAACAGATGGCAGGTGTATGTGCATGCATGTTTTCTCATATAATACTCTGTAAACCTATGCGGGACAAAGTGCTGGGTTCATTCATCAAACACACACATATGTGGGATGAGCGTGTGCGATGGAGGTGGTCAGTCACGACGCTTGATATGAGCTGCTGGCATGATGTCAGGGCTCCAGCAACATTTCTTTCAGAGTGTCATTGATATTTTTAATAAAATGCTGATTTAAGTAATGATTTAAATTATATGGGCAAAAAATTCCCACTTTCGAGAAGGAAAATACATTTCAACATCTTCACAACTTTGAGTTTGAGACTATAAATTTCAAGACCTTTCCATACATGTGCCTTCTCAAGATCTGAAATATCAACTTTCAATACCCAAGAGGAGCATTAAATCCTATAATTTCTAAGGGGTCATCCATAAATTATGCAAGCGCAAAATCTGGGATTCCAGAGAGAGGAGGGGGGTTCTCGCCCTGGCAAACATTTTCTATCACAGCTCAAAGTGGTGGGGGGCTCGCCCCGGCAAACATTTTCTATCACAGCTCAAAGTGGAGGTGGTTTGAATGTGTAAATATAATTGGGCCTGCCTCTTTGCAAGCTATTTCATATTTCTGATCACATATGAATAAACATGCACAACCATACATGTATGTTCAATTTCTGATGACGTGCGAGTAGAAAGGTCAACCATGTCCATGCCAACTGTGGAGAAAGAAACACAACGGTTTTGTTGAAAAATCTGTGTTTGAAGGTAGATTCTGCCTAATTAACGGAGTCATTAGATGTTTATAAATTAATAGAGCTGGAGATGCCAAACCATATTATTTATTTGATGAAGTGCTTCTGTCTCAATTCCCCACGCCGTATTGGACCCCTTCAGCACTGCTTTCATCGAGTTCAGCAAATAGTTTCATTGCCGTGCATGAAGAGCTAATCCGTCTGCAATCAGTCTTCAAACATCAATGGCCGGTTGAATTTCTCCTGGGTGTGCCATCATCTTCGTACACGTCACTTGATCCGCATGATATTTTGCGATCATGTGACACGTACTGATATAATGGCCGTTGATGTTTAAAGACTGATTGCAGACGGACCAGCTCTTCACGGCAATAAAACTTATTTGCCGAACTCTATAGAATGGAATGAATGATTTATTGCCTGAGGAGCGAGTACAGAACTATTACAATATTAAAACGTACAAGGAAACAACAAAAAATATATATTACCGAGCTGACTAGATGTTAAGTGCTGACTAGAACTTGACTATGATAAACTCGCTAAACTTACTTGTTTATGTAACATCGATATGCAGCTTTCTACGCTTGAAACACTCGGTCACAAACCTGGATAATAAATGGCATTGTCTAGGTCCTTCATTAGTCATTAACCAGGACAATTTCTGGTTGTCAAGCAGATTATTAAAGCGTGGACAACCGTAGCATACTTCCTTAATGAACACCGACCTGATGTCGGAGTAGAGCGGGCAATTTAATAAAAAATGTACCTCATCTTCTACCTCATTTTGATCACATAATTTACAAATTCTATTTTCTAAACGAATATTATTGTACCTTCCCCTCTCCACATTTAATGTGTGTGCGCTAATGCGTAGGGCTGTAAGGTGTTTTCTATCTTCTCTCTTTTTAATAATTGTCAAATATTTCTCTTGTTCGAAATGCTCTTTGAAAGTGCTATATGTTCTCAATTTGCAATTTTAATTTGTGTACATGCCACTTCTGTTTATATTGAATAGTACATTTTGTAAGTTTCTTTGTTACTTCTCTTAATAGCCAAGTTTTTGGCCGCACTTGGTCAAGTGATGTTTGAAGTGACCTTTTTGGAACTCTTTTGTGCGATTTGGTAATAAATAGTACCCCCGCAGAATCAAGTGCATGCTCAAAGTACTTGATGCGTCAGAGCCGATCGGTAGAATTTCAGGTGTCAAATAAATATGTCTGTGCCATGTTTGGACCTATGAGATGAAGAACAATGCCCCTACATGTATTATGATGCATGGGCACATGGAAAAAACTTATTTTTCTACATCATCTCCCGTCGTATTGGTCATTTCAAGTACGTTTTTATTTCAAGTGCGGTTTTCAAGGGAGGTCCAACCACACTTGAACTCAAGTGCGATTTCAGTTTCAAGTGAACTTTCATGAAAAGCAAAAACTCAAGTCAAGGGGGATTTTCAAGTGCACTTGAATTTTCAAGTGTGAAAATTGTCTCAAGTGTGGTTTCATGAAATCGGCCCCTGAACTGTTTGTGCATTTCTTGTGCACCCCAAGTATAGTTTTACAAAACTTAATATGAAGTTTTTCAATGATTAAATCAGCATAATAATCATATACATCAGAACGTATTTTGTTAGTGTTAACATACCCCAGATTTCACTACCATATGTTAAGATAGGCTTAATGGTGTGGTTGAATAAATGCTGAGCAGTGCGAATATCGACCTCAAGGGAATTAAGCTGCTGACAAAGTTTAAAGTAGGCTTTTACGCCTCTCTGATAAAAGTCAACTTTTGCTTTGGTAAATCTTCCCGACGCTGAAAAGATGATACCTAGATATTTATAACTATTAAAAGCAGTGGACAGAGAGTGGGGAGGGGTTGTATTATTGCCCGATAGAGCTGCACGACCCATGGAGCTGTGTCCCCCGGAGTGTACGGTACATATAAGTTCAGTAAGCGGATTCATGGCATTGTAGGAATGAACAAAGTCATGTAAACTTGGCTACCCCTCCAGCCAATGTTTTCGGGCTATGTAATGAATATAATTTGATCATAATGATGGCCAAGTGGCAAGATGGGGCAAAAATTATGTGATAAACTGATCCATGCCTACATTCTTTGAACGGTGTGCAGACAATTGCCCTTCCGGTCATTTGCCCAACCTGACAATTGCCATTAAACTAATTTGCCCACCCTGGCATTTGCCCAACCCATTTTTCCCCCAAGCGGATATTTGCCCAACTTTTTCCGAATACTTATTTTGTGAATTGACTTTTCCGATATTGTACAATAAATGAGGTAATGTTTGTGTAATGCTAAAATATCTAAATAAATTAAAGGATTTTCAGTCTATATTTATTAATTATCGTGGTTGGTTCAACTGGATGATTAGAGAGGTGCGATGGAGTGCCCGAGTACATCCATCCAGCCATCCAGTAAGAATATGATTTTGAAAAGAAGAGAAATTAAAGGATAACTTATAATTTTTGTTTATTTTGAAAGGTAATTAATGGATGGTTTAATAGTGGGTACTAATCCCCTTTTAATCTTTTGTTTGATTCATCTCCACTGTCACTGGCACACATGCTGACTTTTACTGTGACCGTGTGATGAAAGAAAGGCCATCGCCCAGACATTATATGCAGCAGGACACTTCATCTGATTCAAATGAATTCAAATGATTGTTATGTACCATACTCATACTTGTAGAATGTTGTCTTTTAGTGCTTAAACAGAAAGAAAAGCTTGTGAGGATTGCAAAGATTACAATAAAACATTGTACAGAAACTTGTTCTTGCATCTTCATTCATCTTCATTATAAATTGCAGTTAAAATTAAAGTATTTGCAGAGTATTTGCAGAGTTGGGTAAATATCCGCTTGGGGAGAAAATGGGTTGGGCAAATGTCAGGGTGGGCAAATAGCCCAAGGCCCCATAAAAAAAATGCCTTGTTTCCCATCACTGACTTTTCAAAAAGTCGGACGGGCGGTCCTTTTTTATTTTTTATTATGGGAAGAAGGGCATAGGAATGGTTTCATTTATTCAAGAATCCACTGATATTAAGATAGTGATAGTCTAATTTGGTCCTAAAATGATATGCAATTCATTTTAAAGTTTCATTTTGTACGTGGTCTTGCTAGAGATTGAATAAATACATTGGATAAATCGGCAGGAATCCCATGGCGTTTGTATTTCCATTCTCACCTCCTGCATACTGCTATATGTGAGGTCATCTCATTCTGATTTCGTAGTCGCAAACTCCCCATTCCTATGCAGGTATAGAACTCGAAAGATGGTATTGATAAAATCTGAGTCATTGTGATTTGAAAGACAAAACCGTGGGTGTTTAATTCCAGCAGGAAACAATAAGCTGAGCTATTCTCACGAAATGGAGAACATGACGATCATGAATATGACCTTGGACAGTCATACCACAAAGTCCACTATAGGCATGAAACTATATCACTGAGGAATAGAACAACGTAAGTTCTTCAACGGAAAATAAATATCAACTATACATTTATAACGTGAAAATGCTGCAGATGTTGTGTTCCTGTATTACTACTATACATTTATATAGGACTAGAAATTTATACACAATTAAACAGAACGAAAATGAGATTACAACCATAAAATTGCAAACAGGGTGACAATATCACGGACATGTCGCCTTGATTACAGCAAAGATACCCGTCTTTGAAAGTCTTGTAAAAGACGACTACATAAACATCTGCAGTATCTCCACACACAAAACAGTCAAGAAAGAAGTCTCGATCCAGGACAGTGTCTAATAACCATGACATCCAATGGCGCACGGAAGAAACATCAATTTGCTGGCAAGGCCCCGGTAATCACACAAGGTAAGACTGTCGCGTATAAAATCTTGACATCACTCCAGCTCCTCTGCCACAACAAGCATTCGTAGCGCGCCACAACAGTCAGTTCAGCCTCATTTTTATACCAAAAGAAACACCAACAAGACAGGTGAGAAAAAATAAAAAATAAATCGGGGAGGGCGGAAAAATCGGGGCGGGCGGTCAGGCATTTTTTTTATGGGGCCTAAGGGCAATTGTGAGGTTGGGCAAATCACCGAAAATGAAACATTTAAAAACAATGTTGGTGTTTGTTATCAAATCAAACCTGCTATCACTAGTGCCAATATTCCTCCATTTTGGAGATCTCCTGCAAAGAAATTATCTCCCCTGATCGTCTCGTCGATCGTCCGCTAGGTGGCGTGCTCTCCGCGCATGCCCTTCCTCTTTTTCCCATGCTGTGCAAGACCTGTTTTGTGTCAAGGCCGAGCAAAGAGGGGAGGATGGGTTGGGCAAATCAACGTTGATAGCAGGTTTGATTTGATAACAAACACCAACATTGTTTTTAAATGTTTCGTGTTTGTGTCTCAAATCTCAACCTGCTATCACTAGTGCCAGACTCCCAACAGAGGAGGTTGGGTAGCCGGTCTTGTGACTTGCTTTTTGGGTTGAGCGGAGCACGTCTTGTTCTGATTTTAAAATCTAGTATGCCTAGTAATATCCAGATAATTCCCGTGTCGTATAGAGGCGTAGGGAGTTCAAGGAATTACAAGTAATACGGCGAGAGGTGGACTCTGTTCCTACCCTTTGCTCGTATACTTGGCTAGATAATCAGATGCCATCGTGATGTCTTGAAGTCCCTTCGTCTCCGACATGGTCTGTCTTCTATGCTTGCGGAATTGTCGGGATCTTGCTTGCTTGAGCGGCGCCCCCCCCCTTTTTTTTTGATAGGAGTAGTGGACTATGCACTGGGCTGTAGCAGTAGGTCCAGCATAGTCATCCTATCTATCTGTACAGACATGTCTGTAGATAGAAGCCAGCAGGAGTTGAATTGATCGTCCAAGCGCAGGTGTCAACAATATCGTTCAACGATAAGTTTTCCCCAAAGTGGCCCGGACGTCACACTGGCTCTAGTCTTGTGAGACGATGTCTCCATAAAGGAGGAGGAGCGTCGATGGCGAGTTGGTTAACCCAGTCGGCAGTCTTCTTCAACCCAAACGGTGATCATGAACTAGTGATGTCAGCCGATGGGTCTGTTTATAAGTGATGAGAGAAGAAGACAGCTGGAGCTCCTTGTCGGTTCTGTAAAGGAGTGCCACAGGGCTCTGACTGGATATAAAAACCTATTCTCCTCCAGCAGGCCGACGAAATCTGTCAGTGCTGGAATCTGGTACAGTCTTTGGACGCCTGGTCCCTGACGTGTGGAATCGTTCTTGATGACGAAATCCGGGATCGGATGAAAAGATCTGATTGACCAGTCTGTCATCCATGTCAGGGAACTGAGTTCCACTGTGTAAAGCTCTGATTGTGGAGTGAAGGCTGTCAGGGAGCTGTCTTGTAGGACAGGGTCTAGACTACAGTTGACTGTACTGGCTCGAATGTTGGGCGCAAGAATGCCCTAGTACCACATCCAGGTCCCCTTGGGTGATAGTTGACGTGTTCGGCGAGACTGTAAGGCGAAGACCATGGAAAGCCGAAATACTGGAATCTTGTCGATTCCGGAGGTCAACTTGACAACCCTGGATGATGCTGAGTGATACCCCTGTGTACTGCTTGGCTGAGATTCCCTGTCCTGATACAGGTGCAGGAGGAAAAACAGCTGTTGCTGGAACAGAAACAGTGTTGGCCACAGGTCCTCTACTATAGTACATTCTCCGGGCTTGATGCGACTGTACAGTAAATAGAAGCTTGCTGCTGTCATTGTCTGTACAATTGGTCCTGGAGAAAAAATCCTGGTCTGCAAAGGAATTCTGGATCGTTAGCAGACGTGGGGGTTCGGCCGTTGCGGGTCCCGGTGCCTCCGTAGAAAAAGTGATCTTCCGGTTGTAGTACCCTGTAGGACTTGGAGGAAGCTGTCAGCGGTAACCCTGAAGTGATGTGAAACACATGGTGTTGTGACATGGTACTGCTGATACTGTGCTCCTAGGACCAGTGCTGATGTTTCTAGAAACAGTGACTGGGATCTTGCTCCCCCCCAAACTTGACGCAGCTGACGACCGTACTGAAACGTTCGTAATCAATGCTGATGTGTTGTGCAACCGCAACCGCAACCTCCAAGGGGGGACTGCCCTCTTAGCGCAGATATCCCTAAGGAAGATGATGCGTTGCTTGTCTGTCGTGGTATCCATGTGCCGACTATCTGTTGCTGGACTAATGGACCCCTCCAAGCTGTGAAGTCTGCATCGGTGAATGTGAACTTCTCTGTGCTCGGTTGAAACTGGATCCGGCATCGCCACACTGGAAGGGGGTGAAGATGTTCCGGGACGAGCATCCTTAGATTGCTTGTTCTTGCCCTCAGGTACAGTTGTAGTTGAGAAACTGTAATGAGGAGTACCTGGAGCTAGCCAAAACTGTGCTAGGTCCCGGGTGAGTAGTACACTGTACTTCCATCCAACGGACCTCTGGGTCATGGCGTTGATGGTCTGGTTCCAGGTGCAGGTTCCATATGCCGGAAAACTGCTTGACGCTTGAATGTAGCCATTCTACATAATCCGTGGGGTCCCTGGAAACATCCCTGGACCGTCGTGATCATCGAGGAGAAACTCGAAAAACGCCCTCTGGAACGCCGAAAGTAACGACAACCGGGAGTCGGAGTCCAACTCCTGTCGAATATACTCAGTAGGTGTCCGGCTCCGTCGCCTGGTCCGGTCTCTACTGTCATCCTGCTGGATGCTGGAGTCCCAAGTCTGTTCCGGAGTCCGAATTTGCATTCCGGATTAGAGATGACTTGATCCCCGTGTCCTATTCCAGTGTCCGGGTCCGTGTTGACTTGGACTTGGAAGGAACCTCAGTCTGAAACTAGGCTTGCCCACTGTAGACTGGATGTCTCGCTCCCAAAGAAACGGGTTAAGTTGAGCCCGACTAACCGTTTTCTCCGAGATTAGATTCCCTTGATCACGATCTCGGGTGTAGATGGAGTCCGAGATTATCCGATGAAGAGTAGGATCCGGCTCTAGAAGACTGAGGATGATCGTCAGATGAAGTGTCGGGACTTGGAGTAGACCTCACCTAAGGACTGACTTCTTCGACGAAAACTTGACACAGAGTGACGCTGATCTTCTATATCATCAGGGTCGACCGTCTACAATCAGGTGAGTAAAGACTCGAAGCTTGGGAAGGATGAAAGGATGACTAGTGGTTTGAAGGTGAGGCTGAGAACCATCAATTCCGACTAACGAGGTTGCCCCTGCCCCGGTCGGAAGATTCCCTCTTTACCTTGGAACTGTCCTTTCTTGTAAGGGCGAACACTACTCTGAGCATCTAGCTTGGGTTGCCCGAGTTCTGACAGGAAAACCGTCCGTGGCGACCTCCTCTGTTAGAATTTGCCTTTGCCTTGTCTTTACCGGAAAGGCGTTGTGTCAGTGCCCCGATCATCCGTGATGTCTTGTCATCATTGACGATGGCCATGGCAGTCGGAAATAGCTCTGTCGAGTGGGTAACTTGACGCCAGTAGTTGTTGAGGTAGCTCTGTGTTGACGGAGTCCAAACCCTGACGTCAATCGGTATATGAAGTAACACTATGTTGGGTTACCATCATGTTCTGTACCACACAGACTTGTCTTGCTTGAAGTCCAACTGTCGGTGCCTTGGTACATCCCAGAAATGCGTCTAAAACCCGGTCCAACTTCGGAGACTTGAAAGGTAAATGATCTCCATACAGGACGAAGGTCTTGTAAGGTCGGTCCGGCGAAGGAACCACTGCCACGGTAGGGAGCTGTGTTGCCGGAAGATGACTGTATTTCTTGACCAGGCTTGCCTTAGCAGGTACTCCAGAAGTAGAAGCCTGGTCTTTGGATCCAGATCCGGAAAGGCGATCCACGGGTCCCTGTTCATCTCTGGGCTTCCGTTTATCCCGATGCTCCGGACTACGGTGATGGTCGATAGATGTCCGTTCCTCGCCGTCCGTGCGCCGTGCGTGTTGACGGGAACCCGGGGAACGGCTTCTATCTCGTCGGGTGTAAGGTCGCTCTGGAGTACGGTCTCTATGGTAATAACTCCGGTAGTTTGGACTAGGTGAAGGGCTCCGACGTCTAGGACGGTCTCTCTCCCGATGACGGCGTTCAGGATAGAAATCTCGGCATTGTAACGGTGTACGACTCCGTCTACGAGATCTGCTTGCCGTTGTATCGGGTTGCGGTTCCGTTGTACGGGTCCGAGTTGTATCAGAGGCCGGCTCACGGCGCTCTGGATGAGTCCGTTCCTCATAGGTCCGTGCCTTCTTAGATGTGGACTCCCGGTAATCTGGATAAGTCCGTTTCTTCACGAGTCCGTGACCTCTCAGATGTAGACTCTCGGCGTACTGGATAGGTCCATGTCGTCTCCCGCTCCTGGGTACGGCTCTGAACTGTAGCTCCGTCCCGAGGTGCTCTGGTGTTGAAGTCCCGGCGCTCTGAATAGGGCCGTGACTTCTCGGAATCCCGGTGCTCCAAGTAGGACCGTGGCTTGTCAGACTCTCGGTGTTCCGCATACGGCCGTGACTTCTCGGAGCTGTGGTCTCGGCGAGCTGTATAAGGCCGTACTGTGCTGGTGCCGGGGTCCCACTCTGGCGATGGAGTCCGTGGTCTTGGCTTCCGGACTGCCTTCTTCGCCGTGCCAGTCTGTGCCTCCGGGGTACGGCTCTTGGACGGGTCCCTGTCAGAAGACTTTTCTTCCTTGGGTCGTGGAGACTTGGATGAACGGGAGCTGTTATCCGAGGACTCTCCCTGACTTCTCCCATGAAGCCAAACTTGACTTGACTTTAATCTTCAGAGAAAGTTTCGGCCTTCGGGAATGCGGCTTGAATCCACCGCTGTACCACCGAAAATCTGGCGTAGACGAATAAAGCTGAAATCCCGGTATCGTTGTGATGAACGGCTGTGTTCCCGGGATCTTCATGCTGTAGTACGGTTCCGAGCTGTCTCCCGAACCGTGGTGTAGCATTCTGGCTAAGCCCGTCCTAAGTAATCTGTACTGTGTAAGTCCGTGACTTCTATGTGCGGTTCCACGGTGCTCTGGATAAGTCCGTTCCCAATAGGTCTGTGATTTGCTTGCGCCGGGGTATGACTTCGAACTCTGGATCTGTCCATGTTATGGCCCAGAAGGTTCACCAGTAGCCGGGTCCGTGCATCGGTATCGGAGTATCGTGCATCGGTATCAGAGTACCGTCGATCTGTATAGTCTTGAATTCTCACGGTACCCCGGTAGTCCCTGTAGGCTCTTGGCTTGACGGGGTCTCGGAGTTCTGCATTGGGCCGTGATTTCTCAGAGCCATGGTCCCGTATGCTGATCTAAAGTCCGTGACCTCTTAGATGTGGACTCCCGGTGAGACGTAGACTCTCGGCGTACTGGATAAGTCCGTTCTTCATAGGTCCGTGTCGTTCCCTGTCTGGGGTACGGCTCCGGACTGTAGTCCCGCCTCTGGAAGGAACCTCTCTCTCCGATGGTCGGGTCCGAGGTGCTCTGGAGTCGGAGTCCCGGCGCTCTGTGGTGTCGAGGTCCCGTTCCGGCGATCGAATCCGTCTCTTAGACTTCCCTTGGTAGTCCCGGTCTGTGCTCCGGACTGTAGACTTGTCCACCGTTCCAGCCTGTAGCTCCAGGGTACGGCTCTTTGCCGGGTCCCGGCTCTTCACCAGGTCCCGGCTAGAAGACTTGTCTTTCTTGAGTTGCGGAGACTTGGATGAACGGGAACTGTTATCCGAGGTCTGCCCAGATCCGTGGTTGTAACGGCTCCGGTATAGAGTCCGTGACAGCATCTTCTCCGATGAACTTGAACTAGACCGTGTCTTGAGTCTGTAACTTGTTCATCATCTTGAAATGTAGCTCCAGGGTACTGCTCTTCGCCGGTTCCCGGCTAGTAGACGTGTCCCTCTCAAAGACCTGTCTTTCTTGCCGTCTTGCTGGCGAACTTGAACTGGACCGTGGAGCCGTGTATCTTGTATCCGTGAAGGGTCTGTTCTGTTTCACGGGACTGTTGTGAAGATTCCACTGGCGCTGGTAGGAAAACTTCGTTTACAGCCAAGTCGTTGAAGAGGGCCTGAGTAGCTTGCTTCTCAGCTGGACACCTTGCCAGGTCAGTGGCCGCTCTCCGGAGTTGACTGCGTCGACCATAGGATAGCTATGCCAGGTCACGTCGTCCCAGTCTGCACATTCACGGCATGTCACTTGACTGTAACACACCTGTGCCCTGCACTTGAAACAAAGAAATGCAAGTCTTTAACTGGTTAAAACTGACGACATGATTCGTTTCTTTATTATTCTTTATAGTTGGGTGACTACGTTAGTTCGTAATGAACTGACGGGAGAAAAAAAATAACCCTAGGGTGCGTCTATAACAACCCAAAAGTTACTGTTTACAGGAGCTCTTTCAAAACACGTCTTGCTACCAAGACTGCAAAGGAAAAAGAGGAAGGGCATGCGCGGAGAGCACGCCACCTAGCGGACGATCGACGAGACGATCAGGGGAGATCATTTCTTTGCAGGAGATCTCCAAAATGGAGGAATATTGGCACTAGTGATAGCAGGTTGAGATTTGAGACACAAACAGGGCAATTTTCCTGGACTCTCTTTGAACAGATGTCTACATTTGTACGACATCAATTTGTGGAAACTAAGATATTATACCTCAAATGAGGTACTATATCCCAACTTAGGTATAGTACCACATCTGAAGCATTCAAGTCAACCCAACCTGTCAATGCAGAAAATGATCACAGGTCATGACATGAATTGCATCATTTCAGGCTCAGGACAGCAGTCACCAACAGTTTTACAATGTGCATGATCACGATCGTCTATATTGTATCAATACGTGTTACTACGCCTACGTTGCACATCATCATCATCACATCGTCTGATGTTTTCAACCACGGGGTTTCTACACTGAAGAGAGTATTTTCAGCACATTTTACCTTTTCCAACCCTTCCAACTGCCCAACGTGGGTCGACAAAAACCTGGGTCAATGTCTATCCCGGGCGGAAAAATGTAGCGTTTCAGCCTTGTGATTGGTCAAAATTCCTTGTCGGCGTGGGGAGTTTGAAGATGGCGGTCGCAGACGGTGGAGATTATCAACATGAACTTCACAGACGGGTACAACGTCGCATTGCGGGACATTTCCTGGAAGCGATGGACCCAGGTATGAGACTCACAATATAGTCAACCGTTGCACTGTAAATCGTATATTTTATAATAAAACGATAACTACTTTACAAGTTTTTTGAGGGGCGAAAGGGTGTCCAGTTCTCAACACTGTGCAAAATAAAACTGAAAAACAACAACAACAACAACAAATCTAGCTATAGAATAGCCGAGATCGCCATTACAAATCTAGGGTAACTGGGCATGCGCACAAGGCGAGGTCACGAAAGGTCACTTGTACCAACGGCCGCATCCTGGCCAGGTTGAAAGTGGGTCATATCTCGGGAAAAGTACTTTTTCTGTGGAACTAAATTGTGTTCAGGGTGAATAAATATCCGGAGCCGTTCTTTCGCCTATCTGGCGGTAGTCCATGAGATTTTTTAATGATTTTACGTACAGTTGCACAAAATATCAACTGTTTTCCAACACTCGGCCTATCTCTCTAACGTTAAAAACTTCCGACTTGGTACAAACAGGAAGTTCACGAAAAGCTGCGCACACGCTGCGCAGTTGCAAAAAAATGAAATGGCGAAAGAGTCTATACAAGTGCTCATTTCGAGGACAAGGGCCGAGCGCTGTAGTGTAGACTGTAAGCCGTCCGTGTGTGGTCAACAACGGCTTGTGCTACAGAGTTCCATAGAATGGCCTCCCGGTAGCTAAGATTCATAGCGTCTCCCTTCCCTCAACGCTATGCTGACGACAAATACATTTCCCTGGTGGTAACTCGAACATCTCCATGGCGCACTTATTATCACCTTTGGACCTTCATTAACTTGAGAAAATGGGCCGCCATGAATAAAAATACAGAAATGACAAGACTAAATGGCCCGTCGTCGGTCATATCTTAATTTACAGACGTTAAAATTATCCCTATGGAGCCTCAAAATCACCTGAAATCGAGGGTCAAGAAGATGGGCATTTCCGTCATAATAGACCCCGTGTATACAGGGGATGATGATCACAACATCGGTTATATTATTTTTATTCATGGCGGCATATTTTCTCAAGTTAATGAAGATCCAATAGGGCGCAAAGGTAATAATAAGCAGGTCGGGGAAAGGTTGAAATTGACCTGAATCGCCTCAAAAGGGATGATTCCGCCCAGTTTGGGTGAATGACATCATAAATTCTCATCCCAATTAGGCTGAATTAATCGTAACCCAAAGTGATCATTTTTTTACAATGATAAATATCTCAAATTATGAGCTGACCACTTTTGGCGCTAAAATAGGGAATATGTTTTCTCCGATACCATAAAATTTATGACGTACATTTGCTTATGAATTGTGCAGGAAAGCGGAATATGTTGTTGTCTAGCAAAAAATGTTAAATCCGGTTGATACAACTTTCCCGTTTATAAGTTTTTCGATGGAAAACATATTTCGCTCACGTTCATACCTGTCGTTGTCGTTACCGCCATGTTCTGGTCGAAATCGAGGCCACGAGGGTCAACTAATCGATCTATTTTTTTTTGAATTATCATATTCGGTAAGAAGCATCAGGGGAGGTAATCAAATCCTGTGGAGAGCTCATGCCGAAGACAATTTGGTATTGAATTGAATTGAATTTTATTCTCTCAATCTTGCCATCTCGCGTATTACTCATATTTTATCAACTATCGATTAATTTCGCCTGGCAGTTCCAAAATGAGGCAAACAAAGATGGCGCCAAACACGCTGCACACGCTGTGGTCGTTTTGGAGAACGTTTGACTTTGAAAAAATACCATAAAATGGTATTAGTAATCTGCATGTCTTGTGTTTATTTTTTTATTGACAACATATATACTCCACCTTCCCACAAACTTCGCTGAAAGGATAGAAATATGAATTTTACAGTTTTCTAGAGAGGAGGTCCTGGACAAATGCGCTGAACATTATTATCTTTCAAAGTCGAGGTCTTTGGATGAACGGGAGGAAACACTTTGGGTTATGATTAATTCAGCTTACGGTAATTCCCCTAATAATTCGATCACTGGAAGTGCAGCAAAAATGGCTTTTATATGGAAATATTCTTCATGGCACCAGCTACTAAGTGTCACTTTTTGTCAGTTTGTGACTTTTCTTCAATTTGAAAGGGGAATGGGAATGCTACTTTCTCTCAGTATTTGAATAATAGAGTTGAAAAGTGAACTTCCTGTGATTGAATTATTAGGGGAATTGCCGTAATTGGGGTGAGGATTCATGACGTCATTCACCCAAACACCCAATTCACCCAAGACACTATGAATCTTAGCTAGCCTCCCAGGTGCCATTGTCATAATATCTGAATATCAATATTATCCAGTGCCACAGTCATAAAGTGACTTCTCATGTGCCAGATTGTGATGTGCCCAGCAGGATTTTACCCTCTGTAAGAGATGACATCTGATGTGCCGTAATGTGGTGTTTCTGGTCAGATATTGAATCCTGTTGCCGTAATGGGCTTTTTCACTTTAATTCAAGTTAATCCCTGAACAGTGCCCGTCGATGGCAGAGGGCAGCGCACTCACACATAGCTGGATGCATGAGCTTCATTACATTAATCACGGTGCTCCGCTATCTCTTCAACCCAGAATATATTTTAAGTCGATAACTGGTATATTTTCGACCTGAAGTTGCTAAAATTATCATAAATGAGTGAGTGAGTGAATAGAATTTAACGTCGCTTTCAACAATATTTCAGCTATATCGCGACAACCCAACTAAGCACACCACCCAGCCAAGTTGTGTTCCTGAATCTTTGAAGTATCATAAATGTAAGCTTATTGGTCCTTTCTTAGAATAGTAGGAATATTTGATCCGTATTATCCTATTTACATTCGTTAGCAATAGTTGAAAAACCTGCTCCATGTTATAAACATACGGTGGTCTACATGTTGTGCACCTGTCACCACCACCGGGGCAAGACAGCAATGTCCAAGGATTATTGTGGAAAAGGTGGATTGAGAGGAATGATGTCTGCATGCATATATGGTATAAGCTGTATTTCTAGAAAGAAAGTGTTCAACTTGATAAATGAAATGACCTCATTCGTCACTGAAACAAGAGACCTGCTTTCACTGAATCCGTAAAATATATGCCATAGTTTTGCTTATGACTTTTGTAGAAAAGTGGAATATGGTGTTCTTCCTTCAAAATTATTTTAAAAAATGCATAAAACTTTAATACTGTTTTATACTTTTCCGTCAGAATTCATATTCCCTTCATTGTCACATCTTCGTGTGAAGGGAAGGGTGCCATCTTTAATCTGCAGTGAATTCTGGTTATTCCATACAATTATTAGTTTGACCAAATCTGATTAAAGACAGGCCCAGAAACCAAATCTTTAACTGGATCTGATCTCGTTCCTATATATCTCAAGGCCGTTTCGTTACCTGGCATGAAAATAACTCTGTACGTTACCTCATCTTTGACCAATCAACGCAATGTACGAGATAGCATGACATGATATTATGGAACAGACATCTTCTTATGCAAACAAGTCGCCAGTTACATGTAAATGACCTAGTCGTGGTAAACAGAGAAGTTTCAAAATAACCAAAATTAGAATTGCATAACCATTACGAAATGTGATGAATAGATTTATCTATGATTGAAATTTGTTTTGTATTTATCCAAAAAGATTTGAACAAATATGCATAGGAAAGATCTACATGATTTTGACATCAGTGGAGAGTGATATAAACAAGTCACGTGGAGACATTTCAAGCTGTGGATTGGTTGACAACTTGACTCGATTCTTCGACCTGAAATTTGACTGGCTGTCTCCGTCTTACTATATTTAGGAGACTCGTGAATTACCGAGCTCTCTGTGGAATTTTGCACGAACAGACTCCACTTGTGCCAGAATGGATCTGTTTTCAATCGAATTGTTATTTTTCCTATATTGGGAGATATTGTTGATCAAATATCAGGAGGTACGGCGCATCACGCTGGGCACACCGGTTCTCGTCAGATCACCGAAGTTAAGCAGCGTTGAGCTCGGTCAATACTTGGATGGGTGACCGGGTGCTGTACTGGCTGGGCTGATCAGTGTCCAGCATAATAGGAACTGTGGACACTCTCGTGTTCTGGCACATGTAGGCACCGTCGTGATATGACTGAAAAAATGTTGAAAACGACATTAAATCCTACTCACTCACCCACTCAAATATCAGGGGAGCTAATCCAGTCTGGTGCCCGGCATGGTTAGCTCCCCTAATGGATGATCCATTGGGCAATACCAAAGGAAACATGTGACAATGCTGCAGGCCTACTCTTTCTCTATATATCATAGGCCTGCAGCATTGTCACATGTTTCCTTTGGGCAATACTGGATCTCACCAAATCACCAATGTTAAGCAATGTTGAGCCCAGTGCTGTACTGGCTAGGTTGATGCAGGGTCCAAGATAATAGGAAGTGTGGGCACTCTCACATCCTGGTACATGTCGGCACCATCATGGTATGACCGGAAACCTTTTGAGTACCCTACCATTGACAGCTCTTTATTTGTAGAGTAGTCCAGATGATGTTGCAGAAACATGCACGAATTGTGCATGTATCTAATTGCTGTGTGTAGGCCTACACGAGAAATTCAGGTGCACACTCTGCATGTAATTTTGTCACCCAAATTCGAGCATTGATTCTTGACATGGGCTATTATCCAAAAGATAACTCTTTGTACCCTATACCTTGGACGGGGGAGTGACATTTCTGCTACTACAATGTAGTGCTTATAATTTAAGATATTAATCTGAACAGTCTCAATATTGAGTATTATTATTTTATTTTTAGCTCTCTGACTATCGTGACAACAACAACATGCTTTGGAAATTGAGTTTTTGCAAAAATGTTTATTATTTACATTTTAAATTGTATACTTGTTAGTTTTATTACTGTCTGTCTTCAATTTTCTAGATATTCATACCACCGTACTGGCAGTAAAACTCGATGACTATGAATCCCTGGTCAACATGTGTGTGTGATAACATTTTTATCAAAAACGGGATCTACTAAAAATCGGGGGTGATTGAATTATTACAACTTCCGATCGTATTTTTCTCCAAAATCGTAGGTGATCGATCTCCGATAGGGTAATCTCTGTATTAGAGCAATTACCGTAAGCTTACTGCAAATGTGGTATTGTGCATTGTATGACCAATTGACTAAGGTGACCAATTGACATAAGTATAGAATAAATAAAGTACAAAATTAATGTACATCAGAAATCCATGAAACTAGTTTTATATTTTTTTTTCATACGTCTTATTTCATTGTTTTCCTCATGTCTAGATGTCTAAATTTTCATGACTATGAAAGCCTTTAAGAAGAAATCAGCAAACAACTGCCAGGGTGGTCCAAGGGCTTGATTACATTGGTTCAAGGTCAACAGGCCAAGGTCACTCAGGCCTCTGTTAATTAATTGTTAGCTTCTCATGACCCGCCCGCATTGGAGACGAAAAATCGTGCATTGTTTTGATTATTGGGCAAAAAATAAAGATGGGAGACAACTCTGTCAATTTTGTTCAAATATTGGAGGAGTTATGTCCCTTAAGGATAGCTGTCCCCTTAGAGACAGTTTTTGCACCCCCTTGACAATTTGTCTTCTGTATCAATAAATATATAAGATAACCATAATAAACTATATATTTTATGAAAGTGTACATCGTAAGGATTCCAACTATATGATTTGTATAACCGACGCTACTACTGTGTAGAAAATTTCCAATTTTAAAAAATTCAAATGAAAACAATAGCGTCCATTTTTCAATTGAAATTACATGAAAACTGATGGTACACCTTGATAGGAGACAATTCGAACTGGTAAACTTGATCTCATTTTTTACAATTTTTGCCTGTTTTTTTTTTATGGCTATTTTACTAAAATAAATTGAAAAAGACGTACTATTTTACAGTCGTTTGTCTTAAAAGTTGAATAATTAAAAATCTATGCCGAACTTACAAAAAGTGAGATAAAGTTTACTAGATCACCTTATAAGTAACAAGCATGCCAAATTGCAAAAGTGTAGCATGGATACTTTTCGAGAAATAAACGTTTAAATCTCGGATTTTGTACAAAAATGAAAGGCTAGAAATTGGGCAAAATGTGTCCAGCAAAACATCTGATGAATTAATCCTAATTTTTTGCTTGTATTCTATCGTCAAATACATTTTTAATCTGTCTTATGGAACCTACTCGTATTCATGTTTATTCTGGATAACTATTACACTAGCGGTTTCAAATCCAATTTAAACTTAAAAAACTTGCTAAAACTTGTTCAGCTGAGAAATGTTTACACCTGTGTTGATCACTTCACGGCGAGTGTCTGAGCTAAGTTCCTGTGAGTCAATTAGCAATACAATACACACTCGGGCAGCGATCAACGACCTACAATAGGTCATTTCCACATAAATGTTGCACGGGTGACAAATTTTCACTTTCCATCAGCATACTTAATTTTGATTTTTATTTAAGCTATATTAATCAAAGTTTCAAGAAAGTAGGTTTTTTGTCATCTGCAACTGTCAGGTTTTTAAAAATCTGCACTCGAATATGGATAAAATTCTAAAACATTTTAAAATGTATACAAAATTCATGATTTTCCTCCAGACATAGAAACTTAACTCAACCAAATGTTTCTTTGTTTTTTGTCTGAATCGCCACCGCGTAGCGGTGTCGACCAGACTATGCTGCCACTCACGGAATATCTGAAAATGTGTATGTGCACTATATGGCAATGACCCTGTGCTGACCTGTAACAATCCGCCAGTGATTTTCACTCTGTGTTTGTCATGTCAGGGTATTAACCAGAAAATGAAGAAAAAATAGTCGTAATCGTTTCATGTTAACTAGAAATAAAACGAAATCTGAATTTGAGTGTATTTCATATTCATTTCTTCGACCAGGCATTGCTTGAATCCGTGGACTATTTTTTTGTTCTTTGCATTGTCTGGTTCCGCGCAGTAGGCTCAAACCCGGTTCTCAGTGCCCACTATGAGCTTACGCTACAACAACAACAATATATTATTTGGGCTGTACTAACTCATGCCAGCGATGTGCTGTCACCGCAGTCAGTTGTAAATGTAAATTGGTGACCTGGTAATATGGTAAGCTGCCCACCTCGTGGTGTTTTCCGTATGCTTGAGTTAGCGGTAAGTCCGTAAGATTACTTATATATGCCTGGTGTTTTTAGTTCGTAATTTGTTTGTTGACAACGATAGCGTTGGAGAGACAATTTGTGCGAAAATCCCTGTTGTTGCTGCACGATCATTGCGTATTGGCCGAGCAGACGTTGCAAATGCTGTTCCGCTTTCGCTGGACAGGTTCCGATTTTGGGATTATGAAGACCACAGTTTTCAACACTCGTAGTCGAGTTCTTCTTACCGTGAAGTCGTCGTTCGTTACTATTTTAATGTGTACGCAAACTGCATGGAATATATTTCCAGAGGAGATATGTGTCGAAGCAACAACAATAGTATTTATATTTTTCTCGTCTTGTGAACTTGACCGGATCCTGTCCAGTGCAAATTTATGTATTCTGGGGGACTCTGCTCACCGAATATAATTTAGTTTCAAAAAGTTTGAACACCAATAACAACAAAAGTTTTCGAAAGCGGAAACAATAGAATTTGTCAGGTACCGCTTTCGAAAAGATTTGTTGTTGGTGGTGTTCAAACTTTTTCAAACTAAATTATATACGCAATGATCGTGCAGCATCAACAACAGTAATTTTTGCACAAATTGTCTCTCCAACGCTATCATTGTCAACAAACAAATTTACTATAAACACCATGCAGGCATATATAAGTAATCTTGGGGACGTAACTAGCTAAGATTCATAGCGTCTCCCTTCCCTCAACGCTATGCCGACGACAAATACATTTCCCTGTTGGTAAATCGAACATCTCCATCGCGTACTTATTATTACCTTTGCGCCCTATTGGACCTTCATTAACTTGAGAAAATGGGCCGCGATGAATAAAAATACCGAACTGGCAGATTAAATGGCCCTTCGTTGGTCATATATTAATTACAGACGTTAAAATTATTCCTATGGATCCTCAAAATGACCTGAAATCGAGGGTCAAGAAGATGGGCATTTCCGTCATAATAGGGGATCATGATCACAACATCGATTGTGGTATTGTTATTCATCGCGACCCATTTTCTCAAGTTAATGAAGGTCCAATAGGGCGCGAAGGTAATAATAAGTGCGCGATGGAGATGTTCGAGTTACCAACAGAGAAATGTATTTGTCGTCAGCATAGCATTGAGGGAAGGGAGATGCTATGAATCTTAGCTAGGACTTAACGCAAACTCGTGCAGCTCTTACCAATATCTGCGCTACACAGAACTATTAATAAAACTATCCAGTCTCCTCGCAAATTTGTTGTATCGTTTTGTCACAATAAAATTGCGTGAATTATGAAAATCTGCTCGCAAAAACTGGTAGAAGACATTGACACAGACGATCCACTTTTAAGCATATTACTGCAGATAGTTTCTTGCTACCATGAAGACCTGGCATATTTCGAAATGAGCCGCCTTCACAAATTCACTTCCTTGAAGACTAAACTCTGTGTTCCAGTTGTGATTCCCCAAACAGACTCGTCCACAACTTGGAGAAAATCTCCACATTTATCCATACATCTGCTATCAGCTGAAACATGAAACTTTAAATCCATTATTGTCGATCCAGACATCAGTACTTTCAGTACTTTCATTAACTACACCATCATGTCTAAGTTCCACAGTGAATACCATTTTACAACTAAAGTAATTATTTCCAAAATAATTTAAAAAATTTACTGCGTTGTCACAAAAACGGATGATTTTTTAGGTTTTTCTTGAGTACAATCAATTTTAAGAAGGAAAAAAGCCAGTAACATTATTATTTATCTACTGTACACCTTCTCAACCAGATGCAATTAATTATTTCATTCTTGGTCAAATACGCTGATAAAAATTTCAACTCCATGTCTGTCCCGTCTGTCACAAAACGCTTCAAAAAGCATCCATAGATTATTGAGTTTTACGTTCATATGGCCCCAAACCAAACAATGTTTAGTAATCTAGATGCAATGAACATTCTGATGAATGCACAAACCTATATGCCTTGAAAAATTCAGTTTGCAATACAAAATACTTACAAATGTGTAAATACATTAAATTGTGACAGACGGGACACTGAACTGATAACAGCGGATTTTGTGAAAATATGACTTAAAACTAAACAATGTGAAGTAAACTAGTAGACAATGAACATCTTAATTGTAGCATTGATCTACATGATTAAAAAGTCTGGAAACAGGAAGATAATTTATAGGGCATGAGATAATGTCTCGTCTGTCACGATAAGTGGCAAAAATCCATAATTAATCTTCTTCATAGAAAAACTGTTAACCCTAACTCTGATTACTTGATTAGTCCACTAACATTTGATTTACATTAAAAGTTGATTTTCATTTGAGAAGGAGATAGAAATCTATCTTGTCTATTTCTTTGCCGGCATCATTGAAAACTTTTGACCGCTTCTCTCTTGCAGGAAACAAGCCTATGTTTATGTATACTATGATTGTCTTTTTGAATTTGGTGCCAATACTGTTATATGGAATAGGTCTTTGGATTATGGACGCGGATATTCTCTAATGGACGATGGCTGAATTATGAATGACGGACCACACGCTTGTGATTGAAGCACTTCTAATTAGAATTTTGATTTCATTTTTTCACCAAATGTTAGACGAGATAGTGAATATTTGAATGAAGAAATAAATCAAAAATGACCAGTTTGAAAATACTCGCACTAAAAGTACATGTGCGTAAACGCGATTACCCATCGTCACATAACCACGTCACACACATAATAAATAACTACAATATGGCAAATATGAAATGGCTGTGATCTATCAATGTTCATACTGGTAGCCTCATTGTAACGTTCTAGTCTAACATCGAAATCTGGTCATGTAATCTTTATACGCCCGCCAAAAGGCGGACGTATTATGTGATGGCGGTTTCCGTCCGTCTGTCCGTGTGTCCGTCCGTCCGTCCGTCTGTCCGTCCCTCGTGTCCGGTCTATATCTGGGACAGTTTTCTATCTACAGTTCTAATTTTTGATGAGTGGATACCCTACGGGAAGACGATGTGTCGCATACCAAAATAAAGGTCAAGGTCAGAGGTCAAAGGTCACTGCCCTAAAAAACAAGAAATCACTGAAGTATTCGTGTCCGGTCTATATCTGTGAACGTTTTCTATCCACAGTTGTAATTTTTTGTGAGTGGATACGCTAGGTGGAGACGATGTGTCGCGTACCAAAATTGAGGTCGAGGTCAGAGGTCAAAGGTCACTGTTGTCTAAAATCAGGAAATCATTGATCATTGACAGTTTTCTATCTACAGTTCTAATTTTTGGTGAGTGGATGCCCTATGGGGGAACGATGTGTTGCATACCAAATGTAGGTCGAGGTCAAAGATCAGTGTGACCGAAAAATCAGGAAATTATTAAGAATTTCTATTTTTTGTGAGTGGATTCAATAGGGGGAAATGAAATGTCGCATACCAAAATATAGATCAAGATCGAAGGTCAAAGGTCACTGTGACCCAAAAATCAGGAATTTATTAAAAATAACATTTCTTTGTGGCAGTAGATACATAAGGGAGACACAATGTGTCACATATCAAAATGTAGGTCAAGGTCAAAGGTCAAGGTCACGGTGACCCCAAAATCATGAAATTGTTAAAAATCATGATTTTTTTAGTCCATTGAGAAATTACAGTAGCCGTTTTTTCATGTATCAAAATTTAGATCCAGGTCAATAATCAAGATCACTGTGACACCAGAATCAAGATCAAAGGTCAGTGTGACCTAAAAATCAGGAAATCATTAAAAAATACTAATTTTTGGTGAGTGGATTCAATAGGGGAAAATGAAGTGTCGCATACCAAAAATTAGGTCAAGGTCAAAGGTCACTGTGACCCCAAAATCTGGAAATTATTAAAAATAACATTTTTTTGTGTCAGTAGATGCATTAGGGGGACACAATGTGTCACATACCAAAATGTAGGTCAATGTCAAAGGGCAAGGTCACTGTGTCCCGGAAATTGTTAAAAATCATGATTTTTTGTGTCCATTTAGAAATTACGGTCAATAGTCAAGGTCACTGTGACTCCAGAATCAAGAAATCAAGAAAATTACTTTTTTTGTGTCAGTAGATACATTAGGGGGACATGATGTGTCACGTACCAAAATGTAGGTCAAGGCCGAACGTCAAGGTCACTGTGACCCCCAAAATCATTAAATTCATAAAAATTATGATTTTTTTGGTGTCCAATGATACATTGACACAAGACGATGTGTCGTGTATCAAAATTTAGGTCAAGGTCAAAGGTTAAGGTCACTGTGACCCCCAAATCAGGAAATCATTAAGTCACATTTTCATATGCATGTAATGCGATGTTGCGTTTTGTCCATTCATCCATTAGCATTTGTTGTCCATGGGTTTTGTCTCTAGTTTCAAGGTATGGAATGGTATCAAATACCTTACTCGCATGGCGAAGAGGAGTCATACATCAGTTTGTCAAAGGTCAAGGTCACAGTCCCCCAAAACTGAAACAAGTTTAGCTGACTATATGTGTTAGGTTGGAATATTCAGAGTTCTCTCCCCTACATGTATATGGCATTTGTCCTGTGGAGTTGTCTGCCGTGTTTGAAACAGCTACATTTAGTTAAACTGTTGTAAAATAAAAATCATACATTTACTAATTTAACGGGAAGAGGGGTCCTTTATGAACTTCTTTCCTGTTTATCAACTCAAGAACAAAGGTTTACTCCATCACTTTCTTCTTCCTTCATGAAAAATTCTCTCGTCTGAAAGAAATCCATTTGCAGGAAAAATAATATTTACTTGTGTTTGATTATTGTCAATTTCATTGTGGGATATGTGAGCTCTCGGTTCTTGCTCCAAGGTCGCCTAGTTTCCAAGAGTTAAGCTCACTTTAGTTTATCATTCAATTTTAGATGTAATATATGTTACATTCTCAAAAGCACAAAATTGTAGACCTTTCTCTGGATTGCTAGCTACCAATTGGAATCAAGGCTATTAAACAACCTTGAAATTTGGACCAATGTAATTCCAGATATACGGGCGTACTTGGGCTCTTGTTGCATATTGCTATTATACTACACCCCTAGTCTGACGGAATATTGATTGTACACTCAATGAGGGTACCTGATTGGTCAATGAATTCTATTCTATTCATAATCACGTATGTAAGTACGATACTCTCCATAATATATGTTAGGTATACGTGATTATGCGACGATGGCGATGACCAGGACAATACTGGCGATACGATAGCAATAACAACAACAGGCGAACAAGCGCACATCCCATTTATTTTGATGCCGAAACATTATGGCAATTCGAAATACAGTATATTTCCGTCCTATGAATGTATTGAGGGAGCAGACATCCGGGCATTTGACAATGCAGCGAGGTAAAACTATTCAAGATGAAATCATTAAATAAAACATGGTTTAGCGAACAAGGGTCGTTTTGATATGCTATCATTCTTAAAACCACAGTTTCATTTCAGTTTTGTGGTTTCTCACATTTTCCCATCTAATCGGATTAGGATTAGGATTAACAATTTGTATCTTTAACTGGACAAGTTTTAACAAGTGTATTGAATTAAAATAAAAATGAGAATACCGGTACAGTATATAATGCCCTGATTTTATTCGATAAGACGATAAGACTATAATCAATAATCACCTCATGCCTCATTGTTATTTTTGTTAGCCTTGGTCATGAGAAGCTAACAATTAAATAACAGATGCCTCGCAGTATTCCAAAACTGAATCTAACCTTGTACAGACTAGTACAGACTATCCTGAGTTCAATTTACATGTATGATTCATCAAGCTTCTTCTACATGTACCTTCAGATTTATCATGGGTGTATACCCAGGTGATTTCAAAGAAGCCTATTTATTTTGAGGTGAAAAGTCAAGGTCACAACACTCCAAAACTTAATCTACTTTGTCTGGATTGTATGATTCACCAAACCATAATTTTCAGATTGAACACTTTGATTCAACAAAATATTGCAATAAACTGTAAATTGATCAGAACTAAATAAAATTTCCCATGGGGGTGCCCAAAACTGAAGTGCAAACTCTATATATGGGGTTGAAATGGCATGGATAAATCCATGTGATTCCACAGAAGCCTATTGATTTGAGGTCAAGATCACAGCATCCCAAAACTAATCTAGCCATATCTGCTCTGTATTTTTAATATGATACACTGATGTTCATGAGAGTTCAGTGATATACGGTAATTTCCCTAATAATTTCCCTAATAATTCGCCTTCCAAATTTAATTCGAAAACGGCCGATTTTTTCCGTTGTCGTGATTTTATCCATCCTAATAAAACGAAAACGGGAGCATTTTTGATATACCCGTGAAACAATAAATTCGAACACTCCCGATTTTGTCGCGGAGTTCATGCCGCTGAAAGTAAAGTGAATATGTTACTTAAAATAATTTGTTACTAAAGAATAATTTCTGTATAACTAAGAATAGTTTCTGTATAACTAAATCGTGACTAACGATACGCGTTGACACAGAAATAAAATACAAAAGTTCAGTTTTTGTTATTGCGAATTCTCCATATCATAGAACTATGATCGGAAGTCACTGACCGGGTTCTCATTAGCAGGAGGTTGGAGGCGGAAATGCCCGTCAACTGGCCATTTTGAGGCACTTACTTGATCAATAGAAAATAATTTAATGGCAATTTGAATGATATTTCCGATGTCTCATTTTCTTTAATAAACAAATGATATGGAAGTACTAAGATATAAATGTTTCCCTCTGCTTGTCCCTGTCAGGGCTTCGGCGTAATAGTTAGTTTGTGCACAACTCCTTTGTCGAAGGAGCCATTATTTCACTTCTTCAGATCTGCAAGAAGTGTCCCATACATTTTGACTGCAGCACGGGAGCAGTTGAGTATTTCAAGAGCTACGGGGAGATGTCAATAAACATTGATGCTGGTGTTTTATTCACTCGTCAATCCAGAACGACGTTTCCATGTAATAAACAACATGATAATCCATTGTCATGATTGTTAGTTTGAAAAAAAAAGAGAGAACAAAAACATGCGCAGAGTACCCTGCAAATTTTGCGTGAACGAAACTATCATTCGTGTGTCGGTTATGCAAATCCGAAATGGCCAGAATGAAAAGTCGGTCAGACGAAACAAAAGTTCCAACGTCTTTTCTGCAAACTTTTACCACATGGCGTGTGTTTTTCAGCATACCAAATTACTAAGCTGGTGTAACTTGACTACAATTGTTTTAGAAGCGACACTAAAGTCAAAACGCACATGTCGTGCTTTTAGGCATATCACCTCTTTGCACTGGAATGGGACGGGACCTCTGAACACTTGACCTTGAACTTGCAAATTCCCGCCAAGTTTGTTTCATAAAATTTGTTTATGTTAAGGTTTACTACGATGATTTCATTGGCTGAGAACAGTCAGCGGGTCGCGAATTAACTTTTCTGGGGCGAGCACGTGATCTTATTGTGTCACGCCAAATAGACTCGTCCATGCCTAGCCTGCACATGGTTTAAAGTGCCCAGTCATAATATAATTAGGTCAGGTATCCCAGATATTGCATGAGACCATGTGCGGTCTGTAAATAGACTAGACTTTCCCCATGTCTGTGTATCATCGGCATTATTCTCTGTCATTATTTCCTGTACATTTTCGGCCTGCTCAGATTTTTCTGCCTGATAAACTAAACACAAAATTACTTTGGTGACTAAACACTTCATGTACCAAAAATTCACTCGCCACTTTGGCGATTTACTCTATTTTTTAATCGACACATTGGCGAGTAACTGAACAATTCAGTCGCCAGTTGTCATTTTTTAGTCGCCATTGGCGAGTTGTCGACTGAATTTCGTGAGCCCTGGTCCCAGAGTCTTTAAAAGTTTTAAATGAACTATGATAGAGATATGAAAGATCTACATAACATAACACACAGTTATTAATAGATCACAACGACCATGGTGAAGGAGTCCACCCTTTTTGATCTTCCGTGAAAATCAGCTTAACACATAATTCGAACACAAGCGTTTTTCTGGAATTAGCTTGACAAATAATTCGAAAGTAGCCAATTTTTGGAGTTGCGAGTTTCATCACTGCATCGCCGTATGTCACTCAGGTGCTCCAGCTCACAAGGAGCCAATCAATCAAGTGTCAAACAATATACATGTAGCTTTTACAATATAACACCTTATATGAGTCACAGATGTGTTGATGACTTGATCCTTGAGTCTGTTGATTGAAGTTAAAAATGTAAAAAAACATATATTTTAGTCAGAATTCTCAGATTTCGTCGGGAACACAAGCCCTGAATGTTCACACTTTCACAACATGCTTGTTGATTGAAAAAAACATTCTTTTTTATGCTTTCAGATAAGCAGGATGGAGATGATGAACCAGAAGACAAGATCAAAATGGATCCCGAAACAAGAGAGAAATTTGAAAAAAAGTTTGGAAAATACAAGAAGAACTTGACTTCCTCTCCATACAGTGCACAGAACATCTGTTGGTTGATAGCCTCTATGGCTGTCTTTTACTACACAGACTTCTATTTAGCTGTGAGATACGACCCCAGAGTCTACAGGTAGGTCAGTGCATGTGTATATATTAATATCCTGACTGGCATATATGAAAAACTTACCACCATTGCTTGATCATGTAGATTCTGACTTGGCTCGATTTAATCAGTCTATTATGCATGGCTGTCAATCAACAACTTTCTGCTATTCTATCTAGAGGAAGCCTGAAAAATGCATGCTCCATAGAGCTGCGAGTAGAGTGGTTTCAAGTGCATCACATCAGACCAGCCACTGAACATTACAGAGTAGAGAATAAGGTCAGGTGGTCGGATGTGACATCACTAACTATCATCGAACAAGGACAGATAATTAGTGATGCAGATTTTAATGACATGTACAGTAGATGCACTATAATATGTCAATCACACTTGTAACATTCAATCATCCTAGTAACATTCAATCATCCTAGTAACATTCAATCATCCTAGTAACATTCAATCACCCTAGTAACATTCAATCATCCTAGTAACATTCAATCACCCTAGTAACATTCAATCATCCTAGTAACATTCAATCATCCTGGTAACATTCAATCACCCTAGTAACATTCAATCATCCTAGTAACGTTCAATCATCCTGGTAACATTCAGTCACCCTAGTGACATTCAATCATCCTAGTAACATTCAATCACCCTAGTAACATTCAATCACCCTAGTAACATTCAATCATTCTAGTAACATTCAATCATCCTGGTAACATTGTCATCATAGTAACATTCAATCATCCTGGTTACATTCACTCATCCTAGTAACATTCAATCACCCTAGTAACATTCAATCATCCTAGTAACAATCAATCACCCTAGTAACATTCAATCACCCTAGTAACATTCAATCATTCTAGTAACATTCAATCATCCTGGTAACATTCACTCATCCTAGTAACATTCAATCACCCTAGTAACATTCAATCATCCTAGTAACATTCAATCATCCTAGTAACATTCAATCATCCTAGTAACAATCAATCATCCTGGTAACATTGTCATCATAGTAACATTCAATCATCCTAGTAACATTCAATCATCCTGGTAACATTCACTCATCCTAGTAACATTCAATCACCCTAGTAACATTCAATCATCCTAGTAACATTCAATCATCCTAGTAACATTCAATCATCCTAGTAACATTCAATCATCCTGGTAACATTCACTCATCCTAGTAACATTCAATCACCCTAGTAACATTCAATCATCCTAGTAACATTCAATCATCCTAGTAACATTCAATCATCCTAGTAACATTCAATCATCTTAGTAACATTCAATCATCCTAGTAACAATCAATCACCCTAGTAACATTCAATCACCCTAGTAACATTCAATCATTCTAGTAACATTCAATCATCCTGGTAACATTCACTCATCCTAGTAACATTCAATCACCCTAGTAACATTCAATCATCCTAGTAACAATCAATCACCCTAGTAACATTCAATCACCCTAGTAACATTCAATCATTCTAGTAACATTCAATCATCCTGGTAACATTGTCATAATAGTAACATTCAATCATCCTAGTAACATTCAATCATCCTAGTAACATTCAATCATCCTAGTAACATTCAATCACCCTAGTAACATTCAATCATTCTAGTAACATTCAATCATTCTAGTAACATTCAATCATCCTGGTAACATTGTCATCATAGTAACATTCAATCATCCTGGTTACATTCAGTCACCCTAGTAACATTCAATCATCCTAGTAACAATCAATCACCCTAGTAACATTCAATCATTCTAGTAACATTCAATCATTCTAGTAACAATCAATCACCCTAGTAACATTCAATCATTCTAGTAACATTCAATCATCCTGGTAACATTGTCATCATAGTAACATTCAATCATCCTGGTTACATTCAGTCACCCTAGTAACATTCAATCATCCTAGTAACAATCAATCACCCTAGTAACATTCAATCATTCTAGTAACATTCAATCATTCTAGTAACAATCAATCACCCTAGTAACATTCAATCATTCTAGTAACATTCAATCATCCTGGTAACATTGTCATCATAGTAACATTCAATCATCCTGGTTACATTCAGTCACCCTAGTAACATTCAATCATCCTAGTAACATTCAGTCACCCTAGTAACATTCAATCACCCTAGTAACATTCATTCATCTTAGTAACATTCAATCATCCTGGTTACATTCAATTATCCTGGTTACATTCAATCATCCTGGTAACATTCGATCACCTTAGTAACATTCAATCACCCTAGTAACATTCAGTCACCCTAGTAACATTCAATCATCCTGGTAACATTCAATCATCCTAGTAACATTCAATCATCCTGGTAACATTCAGTCATCCTAGTAACATGCAATTACCCTCAGGGGTTTTTCTAGCCGTTTTCTCATCGTGGTAATCCCGATGAGAAATTTCCGAAATTGAGTTTTGAGGACTTTTGCAAATTGAGTTTTCCCTCGACGAATTCAGTTTCTCGTAATTTTCCCCATTACGCGCGAAAAAAATATTGAGTTTTGCTGATTTACTGGTCTTCATTGTTGTGTAGTTGTATCTGAATAAACTTATTTTAATCCTTGAATCTTGTCCCGAGTTCACGAACCGACGTCTGTTGTCGTTGTTGTTGTTTCCTGGCGCAGTGTAACTCTCCGCACAAAGGTGATATTGGCAATCTGAACGGTACGCAGGAGAACGGCTTCAGTCTTGCGCTTATTCATTGGACAAGTGATTATGTCGTTGGAATTACTACCCAATGAAACACCGCGTTACGAAGATCTGCCAAGGGGTGGTATACATATGAGAGCGCGTGCTCGTTAATAGAAACACACCACAAACACTTTGACAGCATGGACGAGGGCAGTCGCAAACCAGCGGCCCGAAAACCAACAGCACACAGTGAATAAAGTAATATGTGAATGAAATTGTTCGATCAACCATGCCTACTGCTCCATGGATCAACTGATGCAAAATATTTTTCTCAACTGGTATCGTCTGACGCCAATCAGAGACTACACTAAATAACAAAGTCTATGTTGTTTCAGTCGTCGTATAGTCTATTCTGTACAACCCGATACCGCCGAAAAAAATCGATACGGCACAATGCTACGCCGTAAGGGTCATTTACTGTGGTTTAGGGACAGAGTGAAAACGGAAGTTTTCAGGTTGATAATCGAGTATTAATTTAAAAATATTGACAACTTTTCAAACATTTTACATGCAACCCACACTAAATGACCCTTTACCAGATCAGGGGAAAGGACCAATTGGTATAAAATATCTATCCCAATTGAGATCATAAAATATCCCACTTTGGATATTTTTTTTATAATTCCATATTTTCAAGCTGGCATATTCTCCTAGTTATTTTGTTTGTTTAAAAACATCTTAGTCTCGATAAAACAGAAAATATGTTTGAATTATTAGAGCATTTACTCTATATTGCATGGTCACATACTGATAATAATTAGATATTCCTGTACATACAAAAACTGTAGACTGCATTTACTGAACCAATCTGCGTGTACAATGGACAGGTCTTTTTAAATGTCGGTTTTGAATTTCTTTTAGTTACCCCTATGAAAATGTTTGCATAATTGAGTTTCTGAGCCGAAACTATGAAAATCATGGATATATTGAGTTTCTGGTACAAAAAGATGATAACAATGAAAATATTGAGTATTTTTAAATTATAGGCGCGCCAACGGCGCGCCGAAAAATTGAGTTTTAGGAAATTCTCAAATTGAGTAGATGAAAGATTTTGGGCTAGAATAACCCCTGACCCTAGTAACATTCAATCACCCTAGTAACATTCAATCATTCTGGTAACATTCAATCACCCTGGTAACATTCAATCATCCTGGTAACATTCAATCATCCTAGTCACATTCAATCATCCTGGTAACATTGTCATCATAGTAACATTCAATCATCCTAGTAACATTCAATCATCCTGGTAACATTCAATTACCCTAGTAACATTCAATCACCCTAGTAACATTCAATCATCCTGGTAACATTCAATCACCCTAGTAACATTCAATCACCCTGGTAACATTCAATCATCCTGGTAACATTCAATCATCCTAGTAACATTCAATCATCCTAGTAACATTCAATCATCCTAATAACATTCAGTCATCCTAGTAACATTCAATCATCCTGGTAACATTCAATCATCCTGGTAACATTCACCTCTTCAATCACCTCAACATTCACCTCTTCAATCATTCTAGTAACATTCAATCATTCTGGTAACATTCAATCACCCTAGTAACATTCAGTCACCCTAGTAACATTCAATCATACTAGTAACATTCAATCATCCTAGTAACATTCAATCATCCTGGTAACATTCAATCATCCTATTAACATTCAGTCATCCTATTAACATTCAATCATTCTAGTAACATTCAATCATCCTAGTAACATTCAGTCACCCTAGTAACATTCAATCATCCTGGTAACATTCAATCATCCTAGTAACATTCAGTCATCCTAGTAACATTCAATCATCCTAGTAACATTCAGTCATCCTAGTAACATTCAATCATCCTAGTAACATTCAATCATCCTAGTAACATTCAATCATCCTGGTAACATTCAATCATCCTAGTAACATTCAATCATCCTGGTAACATTCAATCATCCTGGTAACATTCAATCATCCTAGTAACATTCAGTCATCCTAGTAACATTCAATCATCCTGGTAACATTCAATCATCCTGGTAACATTCAATCATCCTAGTAACATTCAGTCATCCTGGTAACATTCAATCATCCTGGTAACATTCAATCATCATAGTAACATTCAATCATCCTGGTAACATTCACTCATCCTAGTAACATTCAATCATCCTAGTAACATTCAGTCATCCTAGTAACATTCAATCATCCTAGTAACATTCAATCACCCTAGTAACATTCAATCATCCTAGTAACATTCAATCATCCTAGTAACATTCAGTCATCCTAGTAACATTCAATCATCCTAGTAACATTCAGTCATCCTAGTAACATTCAATCATCCTGGTAACATTCAATCATCCTAGTAACATTCAATCATCCTGGTAACATTCAATCATCCTAGTAACATTCAGTCATCCTAGTAACTTTCAATCATCCTAGTAACATTCAATCATCCTAGTAACATTCAATCATCCTGGTAACATTCAATCACCCTAGTAACATTCAATCATCCTAGTAACATTCAATCATTCTAGTAACATTCAATCATCCTGGTAACATTCAATCCCCCTAGTAACATTCAATCACCCTAATAACATTCAATCATCCTGGTAACATTCAATCACCCTAGTAACATTCAGTCACCCTAGTAACATTCAATCATCCTGGTAACATTCAATCATCCTGGTAACATTGTCATCCTAGTAACATTCAATCATCCTGGTAACATTCAATCACCATGGTAACATTCAATCATCCTGGTAGCATTCAATCACCCCGGTAACATTCAATCATCCCGGTAACATTGAATCATCCCAGTAACATTCAATCATCCTGGTAACATTCAATCATCCTGGTAACATTCAATCACGCTAGTAACATTCAATCATCCTGGTAACATTCAGTCATCCTAGTAACATTCAATCATCCTAGTAACATTCAATCATCCTGGTAACATTCAGTCATCCTGGTAACATTCAATCACCCTAGTAACATTCAGTCACCCTAGTAACATTCAATCATCCTAGTAACATTCAATCATCCTGGTAACATTCAATCATCCTGGTAACATTCAATCGTCCTAGTAACATTCAGTCACCCTAGTAACATTCAATCATCCTAGTAACATTCAGTCATCCTGGTAACATTCAATCATCCTGGTAACATTCAATCACCCTAGTAACATTCAGTCACCCTAGTAACATTCAATCACCCTAGTAACATTCAGTCACCCTAGTAACATTCAATCATCCTGGTAACATTCAGTCATCCTAGTAACATTCAATCTTCCTAGTAACATCCAATAATTCTAGTAACATTCAATCACCCTAGTAACATTCAATCAACCTGGTAACATTCAATCATCCTGGTAACATTCAATCATCCTAGTAACATCCAATCATTTTAATAACATTCAATCATCCTAGCAACATTCAATCATCCTAGTAACATTCAGTCATCCTGGTAACATTCAATCATCCTGGTAACATTCAATCAGTCTAGTCACATTCAATCATCCTGGTAACATTCAATCATCCTAGTAACATTCAATCATCCTGGTAACATTCAGTCATCCTAGCAAAATTTATTCATCCTAGTAACAGTCAATCATCCTAGGAACATTCAGTCATGCTGGCAACATTTAGTCACACTAGTAACATTCAATCATCCTAGTAACATTTGATCACCCTAGTAACATTCAGGCATCCTATTAACATTCAATTATTCTAGTTATCCTAGCTTACAAGTACAGATAATTAGTGATGCATTCAATCATCACCCCAGTGACATTCAGTCACCCTAGTAATGTTCAATCATCTCCTTAATAGCATTCAATCACCATATTCAATCATCCTAGTAACATTCAATCATCCTGGTAACATATTGATTTTCACTGAGGTACGTAATCCAAAATGGCTGCCATTGACCATCTTGGATTCTGTCCATCCCACATCTTGTGAATGCGGTATCGTGAGAACAATTCGTCCGATTGACTTTCAAACTTGAGAAGGTGCTTCACGTCAGTTAGATGGCCATTGGTATTGATTTTCACTGAGGTACATGTACATAATCCAAAATGGCTACCATTGACCATATTGGATTCTGTCCGTCCCACATCTTGTGAACGCGATATCTCGAGAACAATTCGACCAATCGACTTCAAGCTTGAGGTGCTTCACATCAGTTCGTCGGCCATTGGTATTGATTTTTACTGAGGTACATAATCCAAGATGGCTGCCATTGACCATATTGGATTCCATCTGTCCCAGATCTTGTGAACGCGATATCTCGAGAACAATCCGGCCAATCAACTTCAAACTTGGGAAGGTTCTTCACATCAGTTAGATGGCCATTGGTATTGATTTTCACTGAGGTACGTAATCCAAGATGGCTACCATTGACCATACTGGATTCTGTCCGTCCCACATCTTGTGAACGCGATATCTCGAGAACAATTCGACCAATCGACTTCAAGCTTGAGGAGGTGCTCACATCAGTTCGTCGGCCATTGGTATTGATTTTTACTGACGTACATAATCCAAGATGGCTGCCATTGACCATATTGGATTCCGTCTATCCCACATCTTGTGAACGCGATATCTCGAGAACAAATCGACCAATCGATTTCAAACTTGGAAAGGTTCTTCACATCAGTTAGATGACCATTGGTATTAATTTTCACTGAGGTACTTAATCCAAGATGGTTGCCATTGACCATATTGGAATCCATCTGTCTCGCATCTTGTGAACGCTATATCTCGAGAACAATTTGACCAATCGACTTCAAACTCGAGAAGGTGCTTCACTTCAGTTAGACGGTCATTGGTATTGATTTTCAATGAGGTAGTATGTAATTCAAGATGGTTGCCATTGACCATCTTGGATTTCGTCTGTTCCACATTTTGTGAACATGATATCTTGAGAACAACTCAACCAATCGACTTCAAACTGGAGAAGGTGCTTCACATCAGTGAGACGGCCAGTGGTATTGATTTTCACTGAGGTACATAATCCAAGATGGCTGCCATTGACCATCTTGGATTCCGTCCATCCCGCATCTTGTGAACACGGTATCGTGAGAACAATTCGTCCGATTGACTTTCAAACTTGAGAAGGTGCTTCACATCAGTTAGACGGCCATTGGTATTGATTTTCATTGAGGTAGTATGTAAATACAAGATGGCTGCCATTGACCATCTTGGATTCCACTCACCCATATTGTACCCATCTGTGTTGTGAATGCGATATCTTGATCTCTTCCACCCATCGATTTATAAACCTCACCATCCACAAATCTATATACAACTGCAGACTTACATTTCAGTGTTACACTACCCATTACTGCTTCTCAAACCTCCTCAACTTGTCTCAACAATTCCAGATGAACATCTCTTTCCACATACACATATCCACTTTCCAAGTTATATTTAAGAGGATATGGAAAGCATATATGCTGTACGCACTCAAACAGGCTACTTGCCTGAGGACCTGCTAGCTACTCAGCATGTTCAGATTATTATAAGAGGTAGCTGTAAAATCTATGATATAAATTTCCCCCACCATGTGTGCTCGAGAGAGAACTACATGTATAAGGGAATTAACTCTATGGAGACAGGTAAGTGAAGGGAAATAACTCGTGTGTGACTCTAGCTCTCTACCAACATGACCCAGGACTGCACAAATTTAAAATTCTGCTTAACCCAAATATGGGTTACGCTAAAAAATTTTGGTTAACCCTTCTTTGATTTGCATAACCCATCACTATTGTATACAGGTTAATACACGTAATTCAAGTGAACTGATAATGGGTTACGCAAATGAAAATTGCGTAACCTCTGCGCGAATCAAACATATTGTTCGCGCAATTTGTGCAGCCCTGTGACCAAAGAAGGTTAAGAAAACGAATTCATTGCTTGCAAAAGTTATGGTGAGTTATTCTTTCACTGTCCGGTGAAAACCATTTACATATATATTTCATTTAGTAGAGAATCAGGTATTCATTTTTTATACGCCCGCCAAAAGGCGGACGTATTATGTGATGGCGGTTTCCGTTCGTGTGTCCGTCTGTCCGTCCGCCGTGTCCGGTCTATATCTGGGACAGTTTTCTGTCTACAGTTCTAATTTTTGGTGAGTGGATACCCTATGGGGAGACGATGTGTCGCGTACCAAAATGAAGGTCGAGGTCAGAGGTCAAAGGTCACTGGCCTAAAAAAACAGGAAATCACTGAAGTGTTCGTGTCCGGTCTACATCTGTGAACGTTTTCTATCCACAGTTGCAAATTTTTGTGAGTGGATACGCTAGGTGAAGACGATGTGTCGCGTACCAAAATTAAGGTCGAGGTCAGAGGTCAAAGGTCACTGTTGCCTAAAATCAGGAAATCATTGATCGTTGACAGTTTTCTATCTACAGTTCTAATTTTTGGTGAGGCCAAGAAAAAAAATATGTCTGTTTCCGGTTACCCGACCGAGTCTAGATAAATCGTGCGACTCTAAAAATTTTATCAGCAAATTCCAACGAAATCACTACTATTTTACGACAACAACAACAACAACAACCGTAAAGCGGCGCGCCCACTGTCAGCATGTACCGTAAAGTGTGACTGGAGCAGACCGCATGGCATGGCGGCAGGTTGACGATCTTTTCAGGAAATAAAGCACCTACTTCTAGGTCGGGAATCGAGAAATCAGCAACCTGATTACGCTTCAGTCGACTTGATCATGTTTGCTAGGACAATTTTAAACATATTCTCCATCAACTTCGAAAGAAATCTACTGATTTTATGGCTTGAAATGGCGTTTGTTAAAGCAGTGTTTAGCGGACACGGCAGCTTGCAAGTGGCAAGTGTTGTTAGCTTTCAGCGAAATCGGCGACGACACAGTCAAAGTCGCCGTCAAAGTCGAACCGACCGGTACCATTTCTCCGCTAAAAAATCCAAATTTCCCCATCTTGTTTTATTATGAATGCATTGAAATAAACCCCCAAGATTCAAGCAAGTAATAATTCTTCTGTTTTCGAGAAATGGCTTGTTGAAATCGTTGTACTGTTACTCATGTCTCGTTTCTCAAATTGCTCGAATTAGATAGGCGCTGGTACAAACCTCCATGATGTTCAAATTAATTTCCCATTTCATTTTATGTTGTTTATGTCAATTTTTTCTTCAGGCTTTTCCAGAAAATAGGTACACTCTCCCTATGGAAGGCACTGAAATTCCAGATGGAATTTTGTATTTTTCACTAAAAATCCTTGAAATTCTACAGGAAAATTTCATCATTTCTGGGCGGAAATCCTTGGAATATATTGTTTTGCATATCAAGTTAATAAATTAAAACGATACTCGTTTTGGTGGTAAACAGCAGTCCAACACATTATTGGCAATTCTGATTTCCATAATATCACAGGCCTTGTGATTTGAGGCGCGCGATCGCGCACGCGCACCATAACGCGCCTGAAGAGGCACTGAGGTGCGTTTTGAACGCGCGCCTTATACTTTATGATCCCCTTCAAAATTTTGCTATGTCAAATTTTGACACGAATTCGCGAGTTCATTCCCGTGAAGATTCGCCTGACAGGGCATTCGGGCGAATCTAAACGGATTCACGTAGATTTGAACGTAAAATTAAACATTACCGGATGAAAACTTACGATTGAGCCCCGTCCGCCGATCGTCAACACACGCTGTCGAAAACTGGGCTCTATATCATCTATCTATGCCATGTGCCAGTCCGAGTCTATATGTAAGCTGATCTGTCGAGCGTTTTCATTGGCTCGTTCACGGCAGCCTGCCAATCGCTATCATTGAAACAAGTGTCAAGGGCCAACTTGATTGAAAACGAAATGGTGAAATGGCAACTGACACAGGGCCTAAAAAAGTGGAAACAAATTAGAAAAACAGCCCTGTGTCAGTGGGAAAGGAGCCTGAGGGATAACTTTGCATTCCTTTTAACAATGTGGGCAATAAGGTGGTACTGGCCTTTTGCAAAGTGTGACAGAAACACAGCGATCAACTAAACAAAGTGTATAGAGGCAAATGGTAGCCGACGTCAGTTACGGCAAAAACGAAACTACCAAAACTTGGTTAGACACGTAACAGCGATGGACTTCGCGAGTGTTCGGAAATTGAAACTGATTCAGACAATCCAGATTTCTGAAGGCAAGTGAATGGATTGAATGATTGGAATGATGAATATGGCGATGTAAAAATTGCCATGTGCCAGTCCTAGTCAGTTTTTTTTTACAATTTGTGGTTTTCCAGAGTTTTGTTTCTATTTTGCCAATCTTGTTTTCAGCTTTTGGCTCATTAACTGATTGTGTTAATTTTAAATACAAAAAAAAAATTTAAAACAGTGTTTCTTGATTTTATTATCACCTCAATATCTTTCATAGCTAAACCAGTGAATATTAGTTCCCCCTAAATATCCTGAAACATTGCTGCGAGATGGATTCTCGGCCAGCACACATTTATTTCAATTCACACCTTAACGTTTCAAACACCGTATCACACGCCTTAAAAAAAATTAGGTGTGCATTTTAGGTGTGCTAACCACACACCTCGCACGATTTTAGGTGTGCTGTAATCACTTGCCAGGGCCCGTACAAATCACAAGGCCTGATATCAGTACAATAACTGGTTTCAGCAGAACTCATTGAAATATCAAGATTTGCTGGATCCAGTAAAGATAAAAATACCAACGATATATATTTGAAGGGTATTTCCCCCCCCCCTTTATCTTTTGGGGGATAAGATCTTTTGAATATCTGAAAATATGGGGGGATGTGTCCTGGGAGAATATGTTATTAAAGTGGGTGGGAATGTTATACAATCAAGAATATATTTGTAGACCATTATATATGGGATAGGAGTACATCAAAATAAAATTTATTTCCAAAATAAATTTTTTTTTGGCCCTACCTACTCTATTTTTTTCTGGTCCGTAATCGGAAACGGACATATATTTTTTTTTGGCCTGAGTGGATGCCCTAGGGGGAACGATGTGTTGCATACCAAATGTAGGTCGAGGTCAGAGGTCAAAGGTCAGTGTGACTGAAAAATCAGGAAATCATTAAAAATTTCTAATTTTTTGTGAGTGGATTCAATAGGAGGAAATGAAGTGTCGCATACCAAAAAATAGGTCAAGGTCAAAGGTCAGTGTGATCCCAAAATCAGGAAATTATTAAAAATAACATTTTTTTTGCCAGTAGATACATTAGGGAGACACAATGTGTCACCTACCAAAATGTAGGTCAAGGTCAAAGGTCAAGGTCACTGTGACCCCAAAATCGTGGAATTGTTAAAAATCATGATTTTTTGAGTCCATTGAGAAATTACGGGGATTCGTTTCGTCATGTACCAAAATTTAGATCCAGGTCCATATTCAAGGTCGCTGTGACCCCAGAATCAAGGTCAAAGGTCAGTGTGACCTAAAAATCAGGAAATCAATAAAAATTACTAATTTTTTATGAGTGGATTCAATAGGGGGAAATGAAGTGTCGCATACCAAAAAAAATAGGTCAAGGTCAAAGGTCACTGACCCCAAAATCAGGAAATTATTACAAATAACATTTGTTGTGTCAGTAGATACATTAGGGGGACACGATGTGTCACATACCAAAATGTGGGTTAAGGTCAAAGGTCAAGGTCACTGTGACCCCAAAATTGTGAAATTGTTAAAAATCATGATTTTTGTGTCCATTGAGAAATTATGGGGAGATGGTTTATCATGTACCAAAATTTAGGTCAAGGTCAATAGTCAAGGTCACTGTGACTTCAGAATCAAGAAATCTTTGAAAAGTTTGGTTTTTTTTGTCAGTGGATACATTAGGGGGACATGTAGGTCAAGGCCGAACGTCAAGGTCACTGTGACCCCCAAAATCATGAGATTTATAAAAATCATGATTTTTTTTGTGTCCATTGATACATTGAGGGAAGACGATGTGTCCTGTACCAAAATTTAGGTCAAGGTCAAAGGTCAATGTCACTGTGACCCCAAAATCAGGAATTCATTACAAGTCACATTTTCGTATGCCTGTCGAAGACAAGGTCATGCAATGCGATGTTGCGTTCTATCCATTCATCCATTAACATTTGTTGTCCATGCGATAACTCTAGTTTCAAGGTATGGATTGATACCAAACTTTGAGTATACCTTACTCGCATGGCAAAGAGGAGCCATACATCAATCGATCAAAGGTCAAGGTCACAGTCATCCAAAACTGAATCAAGTTTAAGATGTGATATATGTTACATTCTCAGAAGCACAAAATTGTAGACCTTTCTCTGGTGTGCTAGCTACCAATTGGAATCAAGGCTATTAAACAAACTTGAAATTTGGACCAATATAATTCCAGATATACGGGCGTATATTGAAGCCCCTTGGGCTCTTGTTACAAATTGAGCTGAGATATCTAGAGAAACAGTTTTCTAGTGAACTAAGAGCTCTTTTTGGTTACCAGTCCAACATCCCAATGGCAGAGTACATTATAACTTTTTACGGTTAAGAGGGCCAATTCGCACAGTAAACAAAAACAAGTGCAGCAGTTCATAAACGAGTGTGGCCTTCCTTAATCAACCTTAATGACTTGGTTTTCCAGGAAATACATAGGCCCAACTGAGTGGAAAATCTGGGATACAAAGATATAAGCCGATAAATATAATACATGTATATTGAAGTTAAAATCTCATGTTGTATGCAAATTTTATGAATGTACCACATGATCTTAAAGGCATGGAGGTTGTTGAACATAGTAATGGACTGTATTAAATGAATTAATAGAGATCATATATACACCCTGTGACTGCTCAAAATATCATTATTTACATATTATCAGTGAAGATTTTGATATAATCACTTGTAGATGTTATAATTCATAATTTTTGTAAGTTGGTCCCATGGCTGTTCAATGGCTCTAGCAACATTCAATCACCACCAGATTTTGACTTGAATTTTGGATCAGTCTTTTAACATGCACTTCCTGTGATTGTACTTTGAAATGTTTACTCTAAACAAGTTAGGGAGATCCCACCCTCTAAAGTGGTTTTTCAGTGTTAAAAGATTTTAATCAATATTTTTTTTTCTCTGGAATATGTGTCAGAAGAGTTAGTACTTAATTAAGAATTTAAAAAAAAAAAAATTCCTTGTCCCCTGTGGGTGTATTTAAGCCTTTTTAATTAAAGACCTGTAGCTCAATTTCCGCCAGTTAACCCGTTAATGAGCTTAGGCGTCACGTGACCTTGTGACGTCAGACAGGCGACCGTCTCCATCGCGTATATCGCTGTATAATTAATCGAAAACGATTCAAAACCATGGAGGAATATGCCAGTGATGATGATCTATATACAGACCACATAAATGGACATCTTGACGTTCTGCCGTATCAGTTTGAACCCGCAGGTACTTTGTTATTGTGCCATACAATGGGCCCATATAATATCATCTCTTTACACGGCACAAAGCCACGGAGAGATATTCCATGCCCATAGACAATATGGCTAGACGGAAACTGGAGAAGAAGGCAAAAACCAGCTGTCAAATTTCTCGTTTTCTCAAACACAAATAATATAATCTTGTGCACAGTTCGAAGGACGAAAGAAACTTTTCAGGATGATGGCTTCATACTACTATAGGCAAATAAAGCCGTAGCTGCGAGTTTCTTTGAGATGGCTATAAATGCACATCCTCTATTGAAATTCAGGTATGAAATATCTGAAAACGAGGCGAATTATCCAGACGTTGCCTTTTTCAAGGGGAAAAGATATTCGACTGACTCAATACTTGATGTGAAATGCTAAACAAAGCCAACTGAAACCTACAAATACCTACACAGTAAATCAGCACATTACGGGAGAATTGAAAATATATATACGACACTGCAATAATACTGCAGACTACATAGACTAGTCAGAACATTTCAAGCGAAAGCTTAAAACAGAGAGGATACTCTACCTCGGAAAATTACTGACAGAAACAAATACCTCAAGAGGAACGAGGGCATACAGAATAAGTCTGTACTGAAACGACATATGCGTTACATAACGACTTTCAATCCATACACGAGATGGCTGAAAAGGATCTTGAAGAAATACTGGATCACAAACATACATGCCGTAAAGCTTTACCAGCCAGCCAAAATTATGCTATAGGCTGGGTTAAAAGCATCAGTGAAATACTGAAAACGTAAAAAATCTGACCATAACGGTCAATGCGTAGGCTTCCTGATGCGAGTTTCGCTGGTCAGAAATAAGAATTTTCGACCTAAAATAACCCGAAACTTGCACCCGCAGATACTAAACAATGAATACTAGGTATAACCTAGAGAAACAAAACGGGCAAGTATGAGTCTGGGTTTTCACCAGTGTTATTGTAGGTGTGGCCCCCTAGGACCAGTATTTATTATATTAATTAACAAGGTGGGCTTCAAGGCACGGTGGGGTTCCTGGATCAGTAGGTCATACGCAATGGGGATGAATATATACTGCTTTATTTATTGATGTCATTGTCTTGAGAACGATACCTGTATCAAAACGTCGTCCCGAATAAACTAGAAGTTGTTATCCATAAGTAATTCGTTTATTTATCTACTTCCCAACTTCTAAATGCCACTAAAAGAAATCTCTCCCAGTATGTAATTCATACTAAATTGCTACCTGTCATTAGCGAGCTCTCGCGCCTGGGACGTCACAGATTGGCGGCCTCGCTTTCATTCCACAAATATGCATATCTAACTGGGAGCTAAATAGAGCTGTCAAAAAGGCTTAAATACGCCCACAGGGGACAAGGAAATTTTTTTTTAAAAATTTCTTAATTAAGTACTAACTCTTCATATTCCACATATTCCAGAGAAAAAAAAATATTGATTAAAATCCTTTAACTATTGATTCCTTCTTTAACCAATGCACCAAAACTTCAGCCGCATTAATCTATCTATTGTTCCATGTCCTAAAATTAATTTGCCATTGAAGAACCAGTTGCTTCAATGCATTTTGCTGAGAAGCAACAGGAACTTGATAATGTGATGTCTCGCACTGTAATATATCACTTGTCTTTATTGCACCATGTAAGCGTCCTGTCTGTGTCTTGTGCAATGTCCTCAGTGTTATGGAGGGTGGATGGTTCCATGCTGCTCCAAAGATTTCTTCTTTGAAGTAGCAGGAATTGCAACTTGGCTGAGTGGTGCTTAGTTGGTTTGTCGCGATATAGCTGAAATATTGTTGAAAGCAACGATAAATTCTATTCAGTCGCTCACTCACTTGAAGAACCAGTCAGTATTGTTCCAATAGCATGACAAATATTTGGCCTATTATTATGCAAATTACAATTTATTTATTTTTTACTACTGTTCGATCGAGATTATACATACATGTATGTCTGTGAATTCCTCAAGAGGATTTTGCTATATTTATTATGAACATGTACATGTACACTGATTTCTTGAGCAAAACGACCTTTTTATATCTAGTTTACCTGCTAAATGTAAAAGATGGTTTTACAATGTGTCCACACTAGCGACCCCTCCCTCACCTTCTCCCCCCACTCACACACCATTCTTAAACTCAGGATTTCACCTGTTGTTAAGTGTCTGTCATCAGGCAACTTGTTTTACAGTCGGGTGACATATCATCACACCAGATTTTATTGCCAGTGTCACTTAATACAGTGATGTTGTGGCAAGATTGACCTCTCTGATTTCTATGCTGAAAAGTCATGTGATGGAATATTTAAATCCAGGGCTGAGCCAGCCAGGAAAAAAACTCTTCATATAAACATGTTATGGGGCCCGGCCATGAGATAAATATGAAGGTGTACATGTACATGTAGCTTGATTCCAGGCACTCGGTGCATGTGATACATAACCTCCTTCACTGGCTCTCACTGCATGTGATACACAACACCCTCCATTGGCTCTCATTGCCTGTGATACATAAACGCCCTTCAGATTCTCAATGTATGTGATAAACAACACCCTCCATTGACTCTCATTGCATGCGATATAAAACAACACCCTCCAGGCTCTTACTGAATGTGATACATTACACCCACATGACTCATACTGCATGTGATAAACAACACCCTCCAGGCTCTTACTGAATGTGATACATTACACCCTCCCGACTCATACTGCATGTGATAAACAACACCCTCCAGGCTCTTACTGAATGTGATACATTACACCCTCCCGACTCCTACTGCATGTGATAAACACCACCCTCCAGGCTCTTACTGAATGTGATACATTACACCCTTTCGACTCATACTGCATGTGATAAACAACCCCCTCCAGGCTCTTACTGAATGTGATACATTACACCTTCCCGACTCATACTACATGTGATAAACAACACCCTCCAGGCTCTTACTGAATGTGATACATTACACCCTCCCGACTCATACTGCATGTGATAAACACCACCCTCCAGGCTCTTACTGAATGTGATACATTACACCCTTCCGACTCATACTGCATGTGATATTAAAACAACACCCTCCAGGCTCTTACTGAATGTGATACATTACACCCTCCTGACTCATACTGCATGTGATAAACAACACCCTCCAGGCTCTTACTGCATGTGATACACGACACCTTCCAGGCTCTCAATGTATGTGATAAGCAAGACCCTCCAATGGCTTTCACTGCATGTGATACACAACACCCTTCAGGCTCTGATTGTATATGGTACATGATACCCTCCAGGCTCTCACTTTGACCAAATGAAGTTTTTTATCATATAGGTATAGTTACATTGGACTGAGTATTAATACCAAGTCCGTCTGGTTATATATTACTGTGTCTTGTTTGTCTCAAGTTTTTTCTGCGTTCACAAAAATGTGTATGTCATGGATTCGGTGCTCTCGATTGCACAAACTCTGCGATGAAAATGGGCATGTTCAAATTTATTGTTCAGTATCTTGTAAATACTGGGTTTTTGTTTTATCCCAATAAAAAAAAACTCACAGCAGAAGAAAAATCATCCGTTTCCAAATTAAATTTGGAAGGTGAACTGAATGATCAGGGATAACTGATCTCTAGCGCTGATTCCAGTATACATGTAAAGGCGGGTACTAGGATGTCCCCCAAATTGGTATTATTTCGTATTATTTCATATTATTTCATATTCGGAAATAATAAGATTAAGAACATGAAATAATCTGAAATATAGTATTAACAAATTTGTATTATTTCATATGTAAGGCGGGTACTATGATGTCCCCCAAATTAACAAATTTGTATTATTTCAAATTATTTCATATTTCTTATTAATAACAAATTCGTATTATTTCATCCCATTTTGAAGACTGAATGTTTATATGGTGGTTCAAATTAATTCGCTGACAACAGTGTTATAGAAAGGTTGGTGTGCAGTTTTAAACTATATCAGTAATATCCATCCAAGAATGTAGTACTAAATCAGTCTTTCGTTTTTTGAAAATAGCTGGAGTGCTGTTAATCACACTCCTAAAGTTTGAAAAATGATTTTAGGGAGTGTGATATCACACTCCTCCAGGTTACAACTTAGGGAGGCTTACAATTGGCGAGTGCTATTGATCACTCTCCTGAGCTAATTTTCAGGAGTGTGATGGAGTGTGATCACACTCACACTCCTCAAAAACGAATGACTGCTAAATAGCATGCTACATGTAAGTTGCAGATCATAATTTTAAAGAATACATGTAGGACAGTGACAAATACTTCAGAAATAAATTAGCGATTTCCAAAAACTTTTAACCATAAACAGTTTTGGGCACCGTGCTTGCAGAACATGTATGCTCCTTGATTTGACTTCTATTTTCAGGGATAAAATCTCTTATTGATTTTCTTGTGAATGTCATTTCTGACATTTCTACAAACAATATGATAAACTGTAGTCCCTTACTGAAACAAACTATCAGATTCAGGGAAGGTAATCACTATGAAATCATGGTTGTGTCAATTCAGTGTCATTGCAGTAGTCTCCCCTTGTCTGTCAGCCAAATACCCATGGTGAAATGATGTGTACACCCAATAACAAGATTCTTCTGTTACATGTATGTCAGTGAACTCCTGATATTGCCACATGTACATGTAACTGTAACATTAATACAATAAGCTCATCAAATGGAAATGACTGAGTAGTATAGCTTCGACTTTGAGCAGAAAACATCATCATCAATATTTTTTCAGTTACATGTACATGTAGTTTACACCATGAATGTGAGAAAATTTGAATTCTGGTTTATTTTCATGGTTGATCCTATATATTTTAGTGAATGTAGATTGTTGATGAAAAATAATGGAATTTGTCATTTAAATACACAAAACTTGTTACTGCAGGCTCTGGTAGTTAATTTCTCTGCAAGTAGGCCAGTAAAGTTACTGGAGGTTTAGCAGATTCAAGATGTGACAGGGGCAGTGGCATTTACATGTAATTCGTTCAGGCATGTATTCAAGAATATCTTTAATTTGAAAACAAACTTTTTTAATGCTTCTTTATTGAAAATGTGAGTCCCAGTTGCTTCTCAATTCGCACATTATTGTGATATATGAAGAGCGTGTGTAGATATGGATTAGAGTCACTACATGTACATGTATAACCAAGAGTATCCAAGATATAACCTCCCTAACCAATTCTTAGATGGCCTTTGATGTGCTAATGGAGTGCAGCAAGTCAACGGTTGGCATAAAACAGTTTGGGTCCAGTTTTCGACAGTTACCAACCAACGTGATAATTGTAGTACATATTTTAGCTTAAACTATTAGATTCCTTTCTGGTGATTTAATAACACCACTCATGCATGTGTGCTAAACCTATAATAAAAATCCACCATCTTGTCGGGCAGTCGAGCGGGATAAAAATGAAACTGTTGAAAATGAAACAATACGCTAGCATTGTCATATTATTTAAGGTATGTTTTCGCATATTGGTTGACTGATACAGGAAAAAAATCTATATTTTGTGTGTTTCATGCTTCTATGGGACCAGTCAGGTTGTTGTTGGTTCTTTGTGGTAAACTTACGGGTCTGTAGGTATTTCTGCCCGCCGCCAACTTACATAATTTTATTGAACAACGGTGAGCAAACAGCACAGTAGTGAATAATCAATGAGATATTTGAGTTCCACCAGAGAATCAGGCTGTTTACATGCAATACTATTTGAAAGATAGGATGCATTTCACAACTTTCATTTTCACAGTGTCAAAATCTTCAAAATTACTTTTTATTGCTATTTTAGGCAATCACCAAGGATGGGAATATGTTGGGGGTGTCCCGACTGTTTTATTCTGAGCAGTCGGCTGTCGCAATTTTTTGTTACCGGTACAACATAATGCTTTTATTTTCGTCACTGAACATATTACGGTACCGTGGAAATTATTTAAAACTAGATTAGAACTAGAAGAGTCTATTTCTGGCCTGACCCAGGGCAATTTTAAACCTGTTTGCGTATCTGCGTATGGTACATAAATCATGCAAACCATATCCTACATGACCAGAAAAAAAATCGGGCTGAGGGGTCCACACACCTTTTAGGTGCTTGCAGTTCATGTATCTTTCTAGTTTTATTTCTTAAACCTTGTGACTTTGGTCTGAAAGTTTTAAAAATGACAATATTGTGGGGGGTATTTTCCGGGGGGGGGGTTCTTTTTTTTCAGATATTTTTTCCTGCAGCAATCATGAGTACAGTACAATTACTGAGTTGAGGACTTAATATCATGATTATTGTGGGCTATATGTATATTGTCATCAGGGAGACATGTACAATGGAATGATGGATGGGAACCCAGATTATACTCATATTTGGAAATTGTAGACAAGGCTCCATAAAAATATTCCCAATTTCCCATCACTGACTTTTTAAATGATCGGGTGGAGGGGGGAGAGTTTTTATCCCATCGGCATATATGCCGGATGGGATCATGTCGTCACTCTGTCCGGCTGGCTGAACGACGTGACCGCTCTAAAAGGTGAACCGTTCCAGCTAGAGTCTTCAAATTTGGCATTGTTGGGTGGTAAAGCACAAGCCTATTGAAAGTGGGTACATTTAGTTGATTTTTGTGGTTTCCATGGCAACATAACGAAAAATATCCATATAACGACGTGACCGCTCTAAAAGGTGAACTGTTGCAGCTGGAGACTTCAAATTTGGTATACTGCATTGTTGGGTGGTAAAGCACAAGCCTATTGAAATTGGGCACGTTTAGTTGATTTTTGTGGTTTCCATGGCAACATAACTAAAAATATCCACATTACGACGTGAATGCTCTAAAAGCCGAACCGTTGCAGCTGGAGACTTCAAATTTGGTATACAGCATTGTTGCATGGTAAAGCACAAGCCTATTGAAATTGGGGACATTTTGGTGGTTTTTGTGGTTTCCATGGCAACATAACAAAAAATATCCACATTACGATGTGAATGCTCTAAAAGCCGAACCGTTGCAGCTGGAGACTTCAAATTTGGTATACAGCATTGTTGCATGGTAAAGCACAAGCCTATTGAAATTGAGGAAATTTTGTTGATTTTTACCCCTCAGCCCATAGGGCTGAGGGCTGTGGGGTCTTGTCGTTGCCATGTACGTGCATCTGTCCGTCTGTCAAAATTTCTTGTCCGCTGAATATCTGCAGATCTATGAAGTCGGGGCCCGACCATACTTTGGTGAGACCTTCCTGAATGTTGACTGATGACATGATTAGATTTTCTGATGGCTATGATGATTCCATGATTTTTAATTATTTTTTTTATTATTTATTGATGGCTCAGCTTTTGCACTGTTATCTATGCCCATCGGGAACCCTTGGTTGCATGTTTCATTGTGACTTTTGAAGGTTCCCTGATACAAGAAAGCCTGGTTCATTCAAGATTATCATTGGATGGAACTCCCCATTTCCCATATATTCTGGGAGCTTACATGATGCTACAATTGTTCAACCTATGCACTACCCTCGGGAGGATTTCCTCGCCCCTGGGGGACTAAATGTTAAAGTTTTGGACTATGAGATGCAGTGTACATTGCTTTTTCACACACACATGCTGAATCACCTAAAATTTATTCCTTTATAGTAATAACTAATGTTCAGGTTGGTGACATTATTTTATTTCAGAAGTACAAGAGGAAATAGCTGGCGGGGAGTTCCCACAGTATCGAACCCCTGTTAGGTTTGAATTTCGCGTCGCCTTAAATGAAGGACATTTTTCTTCAATTTTGCTACATGGATTTATCGGAAAGCTTTTGCATAAACCATATTTTATTTCAGAAGTATAATATGAAATAACTGGCAGGGGAATCCCTGCAGTATCGAACCCCTGTTAGTTTGAATTTCGCGTCGCCTTAAATGAAGGACAACATTTTTCTTCAATTGCTATTAAATCATTCTACTCCACATCATATGATTTATCCTAAAGCTTTGCACAAAACATATTTTATTTCAGAAGTATAATATGAAATGACTGGCAGGGGAATCCCTGCAGTATTGAACCCCTGTTAGTCTGAATTTCGCGTCGCTTTACATGAAGAACATCATTTTGCTGTTAAATCATTCTATTCTACATCAGATTTATCCTAAAACTTTTACATGAACCATATTTGTGTCCACACATTTAACTGGTACAACATAATGCTTCAATTTTTGTCACCAAACATGTTACTGTACCTTCGAAATTATTTAAAACGAGTGATTAGGAGAGCCCATTTTTAGTCTGACTCTGGGCAATTTTGAACCAGTTTGCATACCTGGAGCTCATCCCCCTAATGATAATGGTGGGCCTGTGTCAATCAGTGTGTTTCTATGCCATTAACTTGTTATCACACTTGTGCAATGCATAAATTGCCTCTGATAAAACTACACTTTCTTGCATGCTGTAATCCCAGTACACCACTCACGTGAAAACTAAGTCTATTATATACGGTACAGAAATCACACAAACTGTATCCGCAGGGCTGTATCCAGGGATTTTTTGCAGCTTCCGATCCCAAACTCCCAGTTCCTTTTCGTAATTCATTTTTGAGGGTCCAATTTTTTTTAGTGAATTGCGCCAAACCGGTTTATTAACATGAAATTTAATACCCAGCTATGCAATCGGAATGGATATTGAGACTCCCAGAAGCTTTTTCTAGGTGTATTTCCGAAATTGAACAACAACAACAGCACTTCGTTTTTTGTTTCATTTGAGTTCTGGGCGCCCATACGTTTTCCGGAACTAAATTGGCTCTAAAGATGCAGCCCTGATCCTAGGGGTCCACGCACCTTTTAGGTGCTTGCCTGCAATTCATGTTGTGGTTTCCATGGCAACATAATGAAAAATATCCACATAAACATGACTGTTTTTCCCCCAACTACTTCTGTTTCCCCTTTTTGAATGCCCTTCATCTGTCTATACCGGAGATTTATATTGCTCATGTGAAAGAGACGGCAAGTTCACACTAGGCCGATGGGATCGAGTGTGGCTGTGGCTCTAGACTAGTTTATTTTGTATGCCCCTTGCAACTGTGTGGAGTATATTTGTTTGCAACTGTCTTTACATCTCGTCCAAACTATTGATCATGGAACAGTGAAATTTCTACTACATCTCTTCATATACATCTGATTAGATTTTCAGTCTGTTACTTTCAGTTTTAGGGTCTTTTCCTATTTTTGGTTTGAACAGTTTCATCAAAACCTTGTTAGCAGGATTATACAAAGTTACTCAACAGCAATCAATTTGTTTACACTCATCAATAGATGAGGTCATATATTGCGATCACTATTTCCATCTGTCTGTCTATCCGTCTGTTAACTGTGCGATGTCCTGTCGATATTTTCAGTTCCATGTCATGGATTGGTACCGAACTTTGAGTATAGGCCTACCTTACCCATATGTCAAAGAGGACCATGTTCATTCTGAGGTTAAAAGATCGGAGGTCAAGGTCACTGTGATTGAAAATCATAAAGTCACTCTCCATATTCATACTGTATGCAACTTATGATTGACTGGAAGCCTTTCCAATTTGATTGACGTTGACCTTGGCCTTTTTTATTGACAAGGTCAAATTCTAGTTATTGCAGTATCTCTAGGGATCATGGCTAATGGTTCTTCAAATTTACACTTTTTGAATTGATAACTTTTGAAGGATTTACATTTATATGTATGCCCTCCAAATTCATACTACTCATGCAACTGGGGATTAATTCATGTTGACCAAACTTGACCTATTTCATCAAGGTCAAATTCTAGTTAATCCAGTACATGTGTATTTTAAAGGGTTATAGTTAGGCATGCATGAGCATATATTGAAGCCCATATTGGCTCTTGTTCTTTAATGTCTACATATCCACCTGTAGATGACCTGATCAGATTTTCAGCTTGTTATATCGAGTTTTGGTATTTTTCAAACTGAAAATGTATTAACATGTAGGGGCCTCAAACTGTTTAGGGGCCTGTTTAGCACGTTTTGGGTTGGTGCGCTTGGCAAACTGAGGAGTAGTGCAGTTTGGTTATTATAGGAGTAGCTAGAGGAATAGGATAGTGTGCAGTGTACTGCAACTACACTGTATCAGCTGGAGGAGTAGGCTGCAGTGTAGTCTGCAGTGTAGGCAACAGTGTATTTCTCTGGCTACACTGCAACTACATTGCATCAGAGGATTTTACCAATTATTCAGATAAGGCTGCAGTGTAGCCTGCAGTGTAGGCAGAGGAGTACTCCTCCAGTAGACGATGAAGTGTATGCAGCAGTGTAGGTTGAGGAGTACCCAGTTACAATTATCATGGTGATCATGATATAATAATCATATCTTTCAAATAATTAGTTAATTGAATATGATCATGCAGTAATTGAATACTTGGTGAATACAATCAAAATGTTAGGCTGTTAATAGGCTTCTAAAAATTCTTGCATTTATTTGGTAGTCATGTGTACAACAACTCACTGCTACTTTACTAGGTCCATTGGAAATTGTAGACAAGGCTTCAATGGGACATTTGTGTATTACAAATACGAGCTTTCATTGAACCCACCCACTGCCCTCAGGGGCATGTCCCCATCCCAGGGGATCTGAGCCGACCCTCATACGCCACGGATTAAGAAGTGAAACCCACATGAGCCGACCCTTAAGAAGTGAAACCCACATGAGCCGACCCTCATACACCACGGATTTCACCCCCCATGGCTCATTCATCCCCATGAACCCCCATGGGTTAGTTTATAGGGATAGAGAGATCGTGTGCCCTTTCTATACTACTCATCGCGCACTACTCATCGCGCATGCGCAGTCGACCCATTCTACTGTAGGGTGCAAGCCTGGCCCATGGAACCTCAGGTAGCGAAAACCCCAGGTCTCTCGGCCCACCCTATCCCGCGCCACACCTATAGGGATAGGGAGATCGCGTGCCCTTTCTATACTACTACTCATCGCGCATGCTCAGTCGATCCATTCTACTGTAGGGTGCAAGCCTGGCCCATGGAATCTCAGGTAGCGAAAACCCCAGGTCTCTCGCCCCACCCTATCCCGCGCCACACTTATGCGACCCGCTGTGCAATGAGTAAAGTGGAGGAGGAGGAGTAGGACACAGTGAGTAAAGTGGAGGAGGAGGAGGATATGAAATGTTGCGACATTCAGTTTCATTACCTAATCATTTCTGGAGGAAGGTTGGGAAGGGCCTGTTGTCAAATAAAATTGTTCCAAAATTTAAAAGATTTCAACAGGGATATAGGCATACATTTACCTGTTGCTAACGTCATTGTAAATTGGCACAACAGACATTTAAGATGATGGGATGCCATTGCACAATAAAGTGTTTTTGCCACTAGCAACTTGCCACAACAGACACTTGGCTTTCAGTTGGAATAAGAAATTAAAACTCAATGGAGAGCGTTAAAAATGGCATCGGAAGTGATGGGAAACTAGCAATTTTGATGAGGCCTGATTGTTCATCCTCGCAGAATCAGTGTAGCATTGTTACACCACTCCATAATTGCATTGTCACATCAATGCGCCTAGTAAACAAGGTACTAATGATGCCTAAATGTTACATTTGACATTTTATGCCCTTTTCATCAAGGCTGTAATTTCAGTCCACACCGATTAATCAGTGTCCCCGCATATAATTATGGCTGAGAATGCTGGTTTCATATACCAAGCGTTTCTCCTTTTCTGGACCTAATTCGGTTATCGGGTCGACAATTGAAACAGAACTGTAAAAGCAGAAAAAAATGATTTGACTTTGCCCTGCACAATGTACAAACACGACCAGGATGGTAATGAAAGATTATTATTTTTACAAGTCCGGTCAAAATTAAAATATTGTTTGTTTGGGGTATTACTGTACCTACCCACCAAAACGACCCCAACCCAAAACTTCTTGGTTTTTACCCCTCGGGCAGATTCTGCCCGAGCGGTATTGTCGTTGCCTCCGTCGTCTGTCCGTCCGTCTGTCCATCATAACATTGTAAACACATTATCTCAAAAAGTCCTTCACTTACAACAATCAAACTTCATACAGTTGTTTAATACAGCCAGTACCAGAAGCCTATTGAAAGTCGGTGCCATTGGATGTGTTTTTCAGGAGTTATGCCCCTTTATACATGTCTGGCTGTTTTTATCCTTGTAAACACATTATCTCAAAAAGTCCTTCACTCACAATAATGAAACTTCATACAGTTGTTTAATGCAGCTAGTACCAGAAGCGTATTCAAAGTCGGTGTAATCGGATGTGTTTTTCAGGAGTTATGCCCCTTTATACATGTCTGTTGGTCCATATCCTTGTAAGCACATTATCTCAAAAAGTCCTTCACTCACAATAATGAAACTTCATACAGTTGTTTAATACAACCAGTACCAGAAGCCTATCGAAAGTCGGTGCCATTGGATGTGTTTTTCAGGAGTTATGCCCCTTTATACATGTCTGTCTGTTTTTATCCTTGTAAACACATTATCTCAAAAAGTCCTTCACTCACAACAATGAAACTTCATACAGTTGTTTAATACAACCAGTACCAGAAGCCTATTGAAAGTCGGTGTAATCGGATGTGTTTTTCAGGAGTTCTGCCCCTTTATACATGTCTGTTGGTCCATATCCTTGTAAACACATTATCTCAAAAAGTCCTTCACTCACAACAATGAAACTTGATACAGTTGTTTAATACAGCCAGTACCAGAAGCCTATTGAAAGTCGGTGCCATGGGATGTGTTTTTCAGGAGTTCACACAAACCTGTGTGGATTGCTGTGAATAGACAGTAATCGTTCGACTACATCTACTATAGGTAATCACTGCTCTATTGCTATATTGTTTTGTCTGTCTATGATCTATATCATACAGGTAAAATTATGCCCACCCCAAATATGTGAGTTGTTGGGGTCAGAAACATTATTTCCACAATTGCTCTGGGCCCGGCCCGAGGGGTCCCGATGGCGACAGCCACATGTGTGTTTTTTTTCTACAATTATATATGTATTCTAGGAAACCACATGTGTTTGTGAAGCAGGATCCATACAAATGGTAATATTTCTCTGTTTGGCATATCTCTCTGTCCCATTCAGTAATATTGTCACCAGGGATGAGATTATGGAAAAATTCATATGAAAAAAAGAAATTTGATTTAAAAATAAAATTCTATAACACAAGCCTATTACACACTGATAACCATGCAATTATTAGACGATTTAGCATGGTTAAGAAATTTGTGACGTATGAAATCTACACCCGTGATCTTGACACGCACAGGTGTTCACTCGGGAGAATCCATTTCACAGGGCGGGTGATAAATGGCAGGGCAAATTCTCGTCTGCCTATACAATCCAATAAACAAATAGAATGGATACCCTGCAAGTAGAAACTTTAGTTTATTTTAAAGGCAGAAAATTACAAAACAATTGGGACATACAAGTGTTACACAATAAGAAACAGATGAACAGGAGAAACAAAACGTCCTTTCGGATACGAATTATCTAGAGAAGCGGAGATCGAAGAGTTCATGAGAGACTCAGATGATGAATCTCTTCTTGCCGTTTTAAATGCAGACACAACACGAGTGTGCATGATCAGCTGAACAAAGGTAGATTTTCCTCCGCTGACAATGAGAAATTAAAGATTTGGCTAACAAACGAAATGAACCAGGGACCGACAGGCAAACGAAATGTAATACGGATATTTAAAGGTATTAAATTCCTTTTATATTATTAATGAAGACGTAAAATTCTGTCTCAAGTTTAACTATTGGTTCCATCATGAAATTGATTAAGAATGACACACAAATAGGCTTGTATGCATGTATGTTTCACAGTCTCGGGTGGCAGAAAGACAGCGCCCCCTTCTGAGAGACCACATAAACTCGTCCATTGATATTGGCACGCTGCCAACTGAGGCGGAAGGCACATTTCAACAAAGGGAAGAAAGGTTGTGAACGTTTACCATATTTTTCCAATCTTTCATGGTAATCTTTGTTGATAATCAATTTGACTCAGTAGTGCAATAGAATAGATATAATGTTTTCACAGGCATGCTAAATCATTATTTTACGCACAGTTAGTGTGGGAAAGTTTATCAATTTTAGGGTGCGAGCTTCGCCCTTGCTCTAAAATATAAACTTTCCCACACTAACTGTGCGTAAAATAATGATTTAGCACGCCTATGAAAGCATTATTTCTTAAATCGACCAACTGACCCATGGTTTGTAATAAGGTAATGATACCCCAAACAAACAACTTTTTAATTTTGGCAAGTTGTAAAGATATGGTACCCGGTATAAGATGTAATTTTAATCCATGATAATAGAGCAAATGTCTAGAGTGTAGTCTGTCTACATGTATATACTTAACGGAATATGAAAATAAAGCTTTGTGAGTCAGAAGGTTATAAGTTATAACATCAGCTTGTTTGGCACAAATAATATCACAACACCAACCACATACATTACATATTAATCAAATACTTCACATACATAGTCAAATACAAAACAATATGATAAAGATATAGTTTATATTCAGATAAATCATTTGAGGTTTATGATAATTACTCATTCTAAAACTTTGGAGTCGGATAGTTTTATAATATGGCAATATTTTATAATTGATATAAACTGGTATGTTTAAAAATTCTTGATTTCATAGAACAACATAGATGTATCATTAATTATAACTTGGTAAGAGAAAATTCTGCACCAGATTTTACTGCAATGTTGTAATGTGTTAAATGCACTGCAACCTCAAGTACCGTATTAGAACAGATGGAACAGATGCTTGTATGAAACTGTATGGTTCAGTAATGTTGCAAACCTTGCTCACTGAATACATACCATATAGGAGGTTTTTCCATACTTGTAGCTATCTGTGTGAACACTTTAATAGCATTCCTTTAGCTTTTCCTACGAAGTAGGCTCTCATTTGCAAATTGTCCGGTAATGAGTGAGTCCATCCGAATCCTTTCGTCGGCAAAATAAGGAGAACCGTTGACATTAGAACCTTGATTTTTGGCATGAATGTGCATTAGGGAATTGTTACAAGCAATTTCCGAGCTGAGTTACTTTTGATGAAAATTTGACCTGCTTAGGTGACCTATAACATTACGCTTCGACCCCCAAGTCATCTTCCTCGCCCTACTTCGTAGGTCCAGTGATGTTAGTCACACTACTCATGTTTATATCACATTTGGTCTGGCAACATTTTCAGTGACCTATCTGACTTACGCGGGATTTCATAGGATTTCATAATAGTTTACTATTTGTGGCTAATGTGATGTTATACAAACACGCCATGTTGCTCTGGCAAGTGTGAAGTTGAAAAGTTTTGTTGTGTCTGAAGTTACAAACTTGCAAGTTAACTTCGACTGTCATGCTGCATGATCTCTGATTGGGTGATGGGCCAATGAGAATCATAGAAACTCACCAAATGAAATAAACATACTGGTATTATTAGAAGTTGGCTGACTGCAGATAGGAGATGCAAAATTACATGTGATGTTTTGATTCAGTCTGGGCATGTAATTTCTTGTCTTTGAAAGATATCTTGGTAAACTATTGTGAAAGCCTCTGTAAAATCTCAAAATTCTTTAGAACCAAATCTATACAATGCTGGCTTATACCCCATCGATAATTATGATTAGCTTCGATCAAGAGACTTCCGTAGCTGCTAAACATCTTCTAGCACAAAGATTGGGACTCTTTCATGTACCCTGACCAGTGTCAGATTTACCACAATAGTGAACGAAAAGTAAGGCAAAGAGATGTGATAAACAGTACTTTGATAAATCTAAAGTGATCCCAGATACCGTAGGCCTTCATATCCTTGGTTTGATAGGGGAAATAATTTTTGTGTGGAGTAATGCCTTGGACTGGAAACTTTTTAAAGTCTGACCATCCTTTCTCAGAACAGGGAAATTCTGCACAGTATCTCTATATAATTTGTACAACTTTAGTCTAAAATTTCAAGGAAATCTATTCAAGATCAAAGAAAATCTCTCATATCTCACATGTTATTTTCAAAGCACAATGACATTGGACTGAATTCAAAATTCAATATACAAAATTGTCGCGGAGAAATTCGTTTTTTGGTTCATATGACCCATGATTTGATTGTCATGAAATTTCAGGATAAAAATGCACAAATCATGTTTAGGTGATGTGCGATATTTCACTGCTCCGAGAAACATTGGAGTGATCAAATTAATAAGAAGGAGAAGTTGAGAAAATAATAGGACCATAAACAATGTAACAGATTCTCATACTTTTATTGTAGCAAAGTTATTGTAGCAACCAAGACAATTTGAGTCAAACCTTAGGGGTGTGGATCAATGTTGCATGGAAGACCTTTACATCTATTCGTTCTTTGATAGTGGTCATTCCGACCTTGGGTCGGTTAAACCTTGTTGATCTGTATACTTCATTATATCAGCCTGAAGTGAATGGCAGAATGCCCACTAGCGAGATTATAGAGAGAGAATTGGCACTGTGCCGGAGAAGATGCGGGGAAAATGGGAGGTATAGTGTGCACGAAATGTCATCAGATGCTGGAATTATTCTGATCCCTGGATTCACCCACCGTCAGGCCAAGTGTGGTACACCCACTGGCCTGATGAAATAAAACCAATCGCCAAATTGCCTAAATACTAGTTATAGTTGATGTATGTTCTGTATCTACTGGCATATCGACACAATGCAAGAAGGGTTACCCTCTTCTCTGGCCTGTTTTTGACATTCACAGCAAATCTCTCCAATCAACCTTGGGCTTCTCCCGGGAAATTCACCTTCATTCTTACATATAACGTAATGATACTTTCTCCATGTAGGGAAATTTTGGCAATGTGCCAGCTGTTTGGAGAGCATGCTTTCAGTCTCGCCCGGTCCGCTACATGTATTGCCACTGGTACATGTATTGACCAGTTTACTAATTGTTCTGTTAATAAGGAACAGTAAACAATTCCTTGTGCAAGATTCTTCCTTTTTTATCTCGCCTTACGAAGTAAAGGGGAGATATTGTGAGAGGGGGAAAGAGGATGTCGTCGTCGGTGTCGGTGTCGGTGTCGGTGTCCCCTGCCTGGAAATGAATGGGTTTTTGGTTTAGCAAGTTAAAAAAAAATCTAGAAAAATTAGAAAAAATATTAAAAAAATATGAAAAATATGGGGGGTGGGTATGCCACCTGGGGGTACTACTCCTGGGGTACTCTAATGTTAAAATCCCTATGAATGAGTTTTGCGTTTAGCTGAAGTGCACATGTACATCTGTACTTGGAAAGTTTCTTGTCAGCTGTCATTGGATGATTATGAAACTTGGTACGCATGTTTCTTATGATAAGAGGATGTACCTGTGCTATTTTTGAGAAGAAATATGAATTTTTCTCAAAATTATGGCAAATGAAGAGTTTTCTGTTTAGGTAAATTGTACATGTAGACCTCTACATGTATACATATACATCTACATGGTAACTTTGCTCCAGTTGTCAGCTGTCATTGGATGATTATGAAACTTGGTACACATGTTTCTTATGATTAGAGGATGTACCTGTGCTATTTTTGACAAGAAATATTAATTTTTCTCCAAATTGTGGCAAATGAAGAGTTTTCTGTTCAGGTAAATTGTACATATACATGTCCATGGTAAGTTTGCTCCAGTTGTCAGCTGTCATTGGATGATTATGAAACTTGGTACACATGTTTCTTATGATAAGAGGATGTACCTGTGCTATTTTTGAGAAGAAATATTAATTTTTCTCAAAATTATGGCAAATGAAGAGTTTTCTGTTTAGGTAAATTGTACATACAGGCCTCTACATGTATACATATACATCTACATGGTAATTTGCTCCAGTTGTCAGCTGTCATTGGATGATTATGAAACTTGGTACACATGTTTCTTATGATTAGAGGATGTACCTGTGCTATTTTTGACAAGAAATATTATTTTTTCTCCAAATTATGGCAAATGAAGAGTTTTCTGTTTAGGTAAATTGTACATGTAGGCCTCTACATGTATACATATACATGTACATGATAAGTTTGCTGCAGTTGTCAGCTCTCATTGGATGATTACGAAACTTGGTACAAATGTTTCTTATGATTGGAGGATTTACTTGTGCTATTTTTGAGATGAAATATTAATTTTTCTTCAAATTATGGCAAATGATTGAGTTTTGCGTTTAGCTGAAGTGCACATGTACATCTGTACACCACCGTTTGCTGCAGTTGTCAGCTGTCATTGAATGATTATGAAACTTGGTACACATGCTTCTTATGATTAAAAGATGTACCTGTGATATTTAGGAGATGAAATATTAATTTTTGTTCAAATTTTGAGGGTTTTGTCTTAATCTGCCAATAATAATGCACATGTACATACATGTACACCGTCACGGAAAGTTTTCTGAAGCTGTCAGCTTTCATTGGATGAGTTTGACACTTGCTACCCAAGTTCAATGTGATTCAAAGATGTGCATGTGCTATTTAAGAAATATGACATTAAATATGAAATTTTTTTCCTAATTATTGCAGTTTAGACTTTGTATCTTTCCATTGATAAGGTTTTTGTTGGGCAAAAATTTACAGGTAGATCTGTACATGGAAAGTTTGTTGAACCTTTCGTGGGATGATTATAAAACTTGGTGGACATGTTTCATGTTTTCCTAGGTCACAGCTCTCCCGCAGTAATCCCACACGGGACTGACCTATCCAGCAGTAAAACCAAATGGCATTAGCCTATCCAGCAGTATTGCCATACGGGACTGACCTATCCAGCTGTAATCCCAAACGGAAATAAACTATCCAGCAGTAATCCCAGACCGAACTGGTCTATCTCGCTTAGTAGCATTTGCTAGATCCTGTGTTAAATGTGATGATTTTAATCAACGTCACAAAACATTGTTGCAGATAGCCCTACAGGCACATCTTATTTAGATCTCTACCTCTATAAAAATGAAGCGGGCATTCTCTCTCGTCGACTTTATGACAAAAGAGATGATTACAATTTCGACATGGTAAACTATCCCTTTCTGGATAGTAATATTCCAGTGGGACCTGCATATGGCGTATACATATCTCGCTTGGTAGCATTTGCTAGATCCTGTGTTAAATGTGATGATTTTTAATCCAGCGTCACAAAACATTGTTGCAGAAGCTTATAAAACAGGGCTATTCCTCCAAGCGCCTCCATGCAAAGTTTCTCAAATTTGGCGATACATATCGCATGCTGATAGCAAAATACGAACTTACCGTGCAAGATCTATGGCGTTACGTTTCGTAACTTGTGTCTAATTCCGCTTAACCCGGGGCTAGGGGCCGTATGAACCCATGTACTTCAAGATCCTCATGGTACTCATATGAACAGTCACAATCAAGCGTGACTGAGATACATCATTCTTTAGATGACGACTTTACAACGAATATTATGGATTAAGAATACTGATCAGCGATACGGATTTGATATTTTTGGAACATCATGATGTCTTGCCGGCATCATTGAAAACTGTTGACCGCTTCTCTCTTGCAGGAAACAACCCTATGTTTATGTATACTTTTGTCTTTTTATACGCCCGCCCAAAAGGCGGTCGTATTATGGGATGGCGGTTTCCGTCCGTCTGTCCGTTTGTCCGTCTGTCCGTCTGTCCGGTTCTCGTGTCCGGTCTATATCTGGGACAGTTTCCTATCCACAGCTCCAATTTTTGGTGAGTGGATACCCTACGGGGAGACGATGTGTCGCGTACCAAAGTGAAGGTCGAGGTCACAGGTCAAAGGTCACTGGCCTAAAAAACAGGAAATCACTGAAGTGTTCGTGTCTGGTCTATATCTGTGAACGTTTTCTGTCCACAGTTGCAATTTTTTGTGAGTGGATACGCCAGGTGGAGACGATGTGTCGCGTACCAAAATTGAGGTCGAGGTCAGAGGTCAAAGGTCACTGTTGTCAAAAATCAGGAAATCATTGATCGTTGACAGTTTTCTATCTAAAGTTCTAATTTTTGGTGAGTGGATGCCCTAGGGGGGAACGATGTGTTGCATATTAAATGTAGGTCAAGGTCAGAGGTCAAAGGTCAGTGTGATCGAAAAATCAGGAAATCGTTAAAAAATTCTTATTTTTTGTGAGTGGATTCAATAGGCGGAAATGAAGTGATGCATACCAAAAATTAGGTCAAGGTCAAAGGTCACTGACCCCAAAATTAGGAAATTATTAAAAATAACATTTTTTGTGTCCATTGAGAAATTGAGGGGAGACGGTTTGTCATGTACCAAAATTTAGGCAAAGGTCAAGGTCACTGTGACCCCAAAATCAGTAGATACATTAAGGAGACACAATGTGTCACATACCAAAATGTAGGTCAAGGTCAAAGGTCAAGGTCACTGTGACCCCAAAATCAGGAAATCATTGAAAATCATGATTTGTTGTGTGCATTGATAGATTGAGGGAAGAAGATGTGTTGTGTACCAAAATTGAGGTCAAGGTCAAAGGTCAAGGTCACTGTGACCCCAAAATCAAGAAATTGTTAAAAATCATGATTTTTTGTGTCCATTGAGAAATTGAGGGGATACGGTTTGTCATGTACCAAAATTTAGGCAAAGGTCAAGGTCACTGTGACCCCACAATCAGTAGATACATTAAGGAGACACAATGTGTCACATACCAAAATGTAGGTCAAGGTCAAAGGTCAAGGTCACTGTGACCCCAAAATCGTGAAATTGTTAAAACTCATGATTGTTTGTGTCCATTGAGAAATTGAGGGGAGACGGTTTGTCATGTACCAAAATTTAGGCCAAGGTCAAGGTCACTGTGACCCCAAAATCAGGAAATCATTAAAAATCACGATTTTTTGTGTGCATTGATAGATTGACGGAAGAAGATGTGTTGTGTACCAAAATTGAGGTCAAGGTCAAAGGTCAAGGTCACTGTGACCCCAAAATCAAGAAATCATTAAAAGTCACATTTTCATATGCCTGTCGAAGACGAGGTCGTGTAATGCGATGTTGCGTTCTGTCCATTCATCTATTAACATTTGTTGTCCATGCGATAGCTCTAGTTTCAAGGTATGGATTGGTACCAAACTTTGAGTATACCTTACTCGCATGGCAAAGTGGAGCCATACATACGAGATCAATTTGTCAAAGGTCTAGGTCGCAGTCCTCCAAAACTGAATCAAGCCTAGCTGACTAAATGTGTTGGAATATTGTTGGAATATTCAAGTCTTTCCCCTGCATTTATATGATATTGTTCTGTGGGGTTGTCTCCCATGTTTGAAACGCTTCATTTAGTTAAACTGTTGTGAAATAAAAACCATACATTTACTAATTTAACGGGAAGAGGAGTCCTTTATGAACTTCACACCTGTTTATTAACTCAAGAACAAAGGTTTACTTCATCACTTTCTTCTTCCTTCATGAAAAATTCTCTCGTCTGAAAGGAATCCATTTGCAGGAAAACTACTATTTTCTTGTGTTTGACTATTGTCGATTTCAGTGTGGGATATGTGAGCTCTCAGCTGTTGCTTCAAGGTCAACCAGTTACCAAGAGTTAAGCTCATTTTAGTTTATCATTCAATGTAAGATGTGATATATATTACATTCTCATAAGCAAAAAATTGTAGACCTTTCTCCGAATTGCTAGATCAATTGGAATCAAGGCTATTAAACAACCTTGAAATGTGAACCAATGTAATTCCAGATATACAGGCGTATATTGAAGCCCCTTGGGCTCTTGTTGTGAGTGGATTTAATAGGGGGAAATGAAGTGTCGCATACCAAAAAATAGGTCACGGTCAAAGGTCACTGTGACCCCAAAATCAGGAAATTATTAAAGTAACATTTTTTTTTGTATCGATAGATACATTCGGGGGACACGATGTGTCACCTACCAAAATGTAGGTCAAGGTCAAAAGTCAAGGTCACTGTGACCCCGAAATTGTTAAAAATCATGATTTTTTTTAGTCGTCCATTGAGCAATTAAGGGGAGTCGTTTTGTCATGTACCAAAACTTAGATCCAGGTCAATAGTCAAAGGTCACTGTAACCCCAGAATCAAGGTCAACGGTCAGTGTGACCTAAAAATCAGGAAATCATTAAAAAATACTAATTTTTTGGGAGTGGATTCAATAGGGGGAAATGAAGTGTCGCATACCAAGAATTAGGTCAAGGACAAAGGTCACTGTGACCCCAACATCAGGAAATTATTAAAAATAACATTTTTTTGTGTCAGTAGATACATTAGGGGGACACAATGTGTCAATATATCAGCAGCATATAGGTATTCCAATGGGTACTAATTGTGCACCCCTGTTGGCTGTTCTGTTCTGTTCTGTTCTCTTATGAATATGACTATATGCAGGCAGGCGCTTTCAAAAAACGATCCGTTCAAAGCCCGTTCCTTCTTATTCACCAAACGCTATGTGGACGATCTTCTCGCTGTGGATAATCGCTATATAAATGATGCAGTGAAGGATATATATCCACCTTCACTGGATTTGGAGGAAACTACAGATAACCCTACAGGCACATAATATTTAGACCTATATCTCTGTAAAAATGAAGCGGGCCTTCTCTCTCGTCGACTGTATGACAAAAGAGATGATTACAATTTCGACATCGTAAACTATCCCTTTCTGGACAGTAATATTCCAGTGGGGCCTGCATATGGCGTATACATATCACGCCTAGTAGCATTTGCTAGATCCTGTGTTAAATATGACGATTTTAATCAACGTCACAAAACATTGTTGCAGAAACTTATAAAACAGGGCTACACCACCAAGCGCCTCCACTCAAAGTTTCTCAAATTTGGCGATACATATCGCATGCTGATAGCAAAATACGAGCGTAGCGTGCAAGATCTATGGCGTTACGTTTCGTAACTTGTGTCTAATTCCGCTTAACCCGGGGCTAGGGGCCGTATGAACCCATGTACTTCAAGATCCTCATGGTACTCATATGAACAGTCACAATCAAAGCGTGACTGAGATACATCATTCTTTAGATGACGACTTTACTACGAATATTATGGATTACGAATACTGATCAGCGATACGGATTTGATATTTTTGGAACATCATGATGTCTTGGTGGCATCATTGGAAACTGTTGACCGCTTCTCTCTTGCAGGAAACAAGCCTATGTTTATGTATACTATGATTGTCTTTTTGAATTTGGTGCTAATACTGTTATATGGAATAGGTCTTTGGATTATAGACGCGGATATTCTCTAATGGACGACGGCTGGATTATGAATGACGGACCAGACGCATGTAACATACCAAAATGTAGGTCAAGGTCAAAGGTCAAGGTCACTGTGACCCCGAAATCGTGAAATTATTAAAAATCATGAATTTTTGTGTCCATTGAGAAAATTACGGGAGACGGTTTGTCATGTACCAAAATTTAGGTCACGGTCAATAGTCAAGCTCACTGTGATCCCAGAATCAAGAAATCTTTAAAAAAAAAATTTGTTGTGCCAGTAGATACATTAGGGGGACATGATGTGTGAAGTACCAAAATGTAGGTCAAGGCCGAACGTCAAGGTCACTGACCCGCAAAATCATGAAATTCATAAAAATCTGGATTTTTTGAGTCCATTGATACATTGAGGGAAGACGATGTGTCATGTACCAAAATTTAGGTCAGGTCAAAGGTCAAGGTCACTGTAACCCGAAATCAGGAAATCATTAAAAATAACTCTTTTTTTCTGCCAGTGGATACATTAGAGGGACATGATGTGTTACATACCAAAATGTGGGTCAAAGGCCAAAATCAAGAAATCATTAATAAAAGTCACATTTTCATATGCCTGTCGAAGACGAGGTCGTGTAATGCGATGTTGCGTTCTGTCCATTCATCTATCAACACAAGTTGTACATGTGATATCTCTAGTTTCAAGGTATGATTGGTACCAAACTTTGGGTATACCTTACTCGCATGGCAAAGAGGAGCCATACATTTTGAGATCAATTTGTCAAAGATCAAGGTCACAGTCCCCCAAAACTGAATCAAGTTTTCAGAGTTCTCTCCCCTACATGTTTATGGCATTTGTCCCGTGGAGTTGTCTCCCATGTTTGGGTCCTTCATGAACTTCATACCTGTTTATTAACTCAAGAACAAAGGTTTACTTCATCACTTTCTTCTTCCTTCATGAAAAATTCTCTCGTCTTAAAGAAATCCATTTGCAGGAAAACTACTATTTTCTTGTGTTTGACTATTGTCGATTTCAGTGAGGGATTGTGAGCTCTCTCGGCTCTTGTTTCAAGGTCAACTAGTTACCAAGAGTTAAGCCCATTTTAGTTTATCATTCATTATAAGATGTGATATATGTTACATTCTCAGAAGCACAAAATCGTTGACCTTTCTTTGGATTGCTACATGTAGCTACCAATTGGGATCAAGGCTATTAAACAACCTTGAAATTTGGACCAATGTAATTCCAAATATACGGGCGTATTTTGAAGCCCCTTGGGCTCTTGTTGAAGTTTCTGTTCCATCATTTTGTACAAGTAATTACCCTGAAAGAGACTGAAATGATGCAGGGCGTTATCTTACACATCTAAAGCTAAAAAAGAGATTAAATGGTTCTCAGGCACCGCCGCATTGGTCTAAAACGTGCACCTCGGTCCTTTTTATTTTGGAAATTCAGGACTGTTTTTATACGCCCGCCAAAAGGCGGACGTATTATGTGATGGCGGTTTCCGTCCGTGTGTCCGTCTGTCCGTCCGTCGTGTCCGGTCTATATCTGGAACAGTTTTCTGTTTACAGTTCCAATTTTTGGTGGATACCCCACAGGGAGACGATGTGTCGCGTACCAAACTCAAGGTCGAGGTCAGAGGTCAAAGGTCACTGGCCTAAAGAACAGGAAATCACTGAAGTGTTCGTGTCCGGTCTATATCTGTGAACGTTTTCTATCCAAAGTCGCAATTTTTCGTGAGTGGATACGCTAGGTGGAGACGATGTGTCGCGTACCAAAATTAAGGTCGAGGTCAGAGGTCAAAGGTCACTGTTGCCTAAAATCAGGAAATCATTGATCATTGACAGTTTTCTACCTACATTTCTAATTTTTCGTGAGTGGATGCCCTAGGGGGGAACGATGTGTTACATACCAAATGTAGGTCAGAGGTCAAAGGTCAGTGTGACCGAAAAATCAGGAAATCATTTTTTGTGAGTGGATTCAATAGGGGGAAATGAAGTGTCGCATACCAAGAAATAGGTCAAGGTCGAAGGTCACTGAAAGGTCACAAGGTCAAAGGTCAGGAAATTATTAAAAATAACATTTTTTTGTGTCAGTAGATACATTAGGGGGACACGATGTGTCACATATCAAAATGTAGGTCAGGGTCAAAGGTCAAGGTCACTGTGACCCCAAAATTGTAAAAATTGTTAAAAATCATGATTTTTTGAGTCCATTGGGAAATTACGGGGAGTGGTTTTGTCATGTACCAAAATTTAGATCCAGGTCAATAGTCAAGGTCACTGTGACCTCAGAATCAAGGTCAAAGGTCAGTGTGATCTAAAAAACAGGAAATTATTAAAAATTACCAATTTTTATACGCCCGCCAAAAGGCGGACGTATTATGTGATGGCGGTTTCCGTCCGTCTGTCCGTCTGTCCGTCCGTCTGTCCGTCCCCCGTGTCCGGTCTATATCTGGAACAGTTTTCTATCTACAGTTCTAATTTTTGGTGACTGGATACCCTAAGGGGAGACGATGTGTCGCGTACCAAAATGAAGGTCAAGGTCACAGGTCAAAGGTCACTGGCCTAAAAAACAGAAAATCACTGAAATGTTCGTGTCCGGTCTATATCTGTGATCGGTTTCTATCCACAGTTGCAATTTTTTGTGAGTGGATACGCTAGGTGGAGACGATGTGTCACGTACCAAAAATGAGGTCGAGGTCAGAGGTCAAAGGTCACTGTTGCCTAAAATCAGGAAATCACTGATCATTGACAGTTTTCTATCTACAGTTCTAATTTCTGGTGAGTGGATGCCCTAGAGGGAACGATGTGTTGCATACCAAATGTAGGTCGATGTCAGAGGTCAAAGGTCAGTG